>CAKALG010016457.1:0-14164 GCA_916700815.1 Helicolenus hilgendorfi
GTCTGACTCTGCTTCCTTCTGCTTGCCCGTACCGTCGCCGTGATGGCGGGCCAGCATCTTCCACTTCCTGACCTGTAAGAGAAGATACGTGAAGGTGTTTTAAAAGTTTAAAACCAAGTAGGGACTGCAAGTAAAAATTATTTTCATTGTCAATTAATCTGTTGATTATTTTCTTGATTAATCAATTAGTTGTTTGGCCTATAAAATGTCATGGTAAAAAATGTGGATCAGTTTACTAAAGCCCAATGATGACGTCCACATATGTCTTGTTTTGTCCACAATTCAAAGATATTCAGTTTATTGTCATAAAGGAGTAAAAAAAAAAAATATTCACATTTAAGAAGCTGGATTCAGATATTTGTTTTTCTTTGAAAAAATATTTAAATAAATTATCAAAATAGTTGGCGATTAATTTAATAGTTGACAACTAATCGATTAGTGGTTGCAGCTCTAAAACCATGTGGAATAAAAGCAACATTTAAGACCAGCTAACAAACTATGACAGCTTGAGTCAACACCTTCACTTTATGAGTAAAATATCTGAGGGTCACATTTGCATTGCACAGGAGGCAGTGAATGAGTTTAGCAGTAATCTCCTCTGGTGTGACAGCTGCGCTGACACACTCTCCTGAGGACTTTTCATCACAAACAGCTCTTCTGAATCATTCAGCATGTGACAGGCAACGCTGACTGAATACATATCGTGGGCATAAACCAAAAAAAATACCCTTTAAGCACACATGCACAGGAGAGAGAAGGAGGTGTAAGAGAGAGAAAAATAAGATACATGGGACAATGGCAGCTATAAGGTCAAGGCATACATAGTTCTTGAGGAAACCAAATTGCATAGGTGGATGTGTCAGTGACCCAGAGTGGCTGTTATATAAGGCAAATGGTGTCCTTGGCACACAGAGCGAACAGGTTCAGTGACTGCAGCCATTTCAAATGAGTCTTATCAAGGCCTCTATCAGTGGCTGCTGCTCTGCTGGCCTCTACATTACCACAGCTTGGCTTGGGGAAAATGTGTGTGAGGGAGATTGTGTGTGTGTGTGTGTGTGTGTGTGTGTGTGTATTAGAGTCCAAATCTTGCAACTCTGCAAAACACACTTTCCCCGTGTGTGAATGGTTGCTCCCTTGACTATAATTATAGCTCAGTGCTGGAAGGACAGAATGGATCTAATCAATTACTGAGGCTGTCATAACGCTGAGGGTGTGTGTGTGTGTGTGTGTGTGTCTACTGTGAAATGAAATTGGCACATATTGATCCAAATTTGAGAACATTTTATTGAATCAATGGGCCTATATTGCTGTTTGGGTGTTAAAGGAATAGGTCAACTTTGTTTGGGAAATATGTTTATTCGCTTTTTGTTGGAGTTACACAAAGAGATTGCTACCACTTTCATATCTGGCCGTTACACATAAGGATATACAGCCAGCGGGCGGTTAGCTTAGCTCAGCACAAAAAACTGGAAACAAATGGGAACAAACAGCTAGCCCGGCTATGCAACGTGAACTCATTAATTAACATTTTACATCTTGTTTGTTTAGTCTGAACAAAAACGTGTAAAAATTACAATTTGCTGTTTCTTGGGTCTGAGCAGTTGCCAGGCAACCAGTGGAGACTCATATAGAAGTTACTGCTCCCAACCAAAAGAAATAGGCACATAACACCCCATAAAACAGCAAATTGTCATTTTTATGCTTTGGTTTTTGTACGGATTAAACAAACAAGATATAACGTGTTAATTAGCAAGCTACATATACGCTGTTAGGCAGATTCTTGTTACCTTTCGGACAGAGCCAGGCATATGTTTGATTCCCCTAATTGTTTACTTCTTTAAAATTTACAAGGCTATATTTTTCACATCTTGCACACTAATTCATAGCTTCTTTTTTTTATATCTCAAATACATATGTATTTACATATTTATTGCTAACTACAAATTATAAACATGAGGGAAGTCTAGGACAGCGTGGAGGTATCTGTGTGTGGGTCATAAACTTTGTTTCTCTAGGCAACATTTCATCATAGTTATGTATATACAGACCCATAAACTGCTCTTTATTAGACTGAACTGTGCATGTTTATCATGCAAATTATCCTATATTGTATGGCCTTTTACTGAACCTTGTTCCAGAGAAAGTACCATGCATTCCTCCAGTTGGTAAGAAATATGTGCACAGGAAGTATAACACACACAGACAAGCACATAATGCATGCCATCTCCAGATTCCCCTTCCACTTAACCCCTTTCCCTGCCCTTTGACCTAGTTTCATGCTGCGACCCATTAAGACAACAGTGGTCCCACTATTACTTAGGTTGCATAAGGCCTGTCCTATAAGATATGTCCTTTCACCTCATAAACTCAGGATGTATTATAGGGGAAATTCTCACATTAAGGCCAGGATGTACACATCACCCAAGTCCCACAAATCAAGAAATAAAAACATCACGCACCACATCCAGATCCCCGTTCGTCTGCCTCTTCCTCACTAATCTCTTTATATAACTGCCCTTTGCCTGTGTTCTATACACATCATCTTTGAAAAACAATCATTGACAAAGTTATGTAAAACCTTTACCTTAAGATTTGCCCTTTGCTCCCATACATTAGGTCTAGCCATGATAAAGCTGCAACTGAAAACACTGTTATCGTGAAGATTTACATCATAACCACATAACTCACACTTACTCAATGCAACACTGAGTATACTGCCAACATGTAACAATATTGCATAATACATCAGGTAAGGTTCTGTATAAAGTCCCTTCATATAGGGGTAGACAAAATAATAGAATCAGAGCACAATACAGTAGCTCTACAGTAAGTACTGATTAAATGAAGGTATTTTTAGGGCCACAGTTGTAGTTGTTGGGCAAATTCTTGTTAAAGGGGTACTCAACTGATTTTACACATGGGGTCATAAGGTAGATGTCTGTTTGGATCATAGACTGTATATAAGAAGTGGACATAGTCAGTGTGATGTCACCCATTGGTTTGTGGACTACCATTTTGAAGCCTCAAGTTCGGCATTTTGGCTATCGCCATCTTGGTTTTCGGCCGTCGCCATCTTTGTTATTTGCAACCAGAAGTGACAAGAGATGGTGGACTTATGTACAACCGAACACTGAATAAGACATTTTTATGAGACCAAAAAGGTTACAATTTACTTTCATGAACTGAAAACACACTGTGAAAGGGTTCAATTTGTAAGACGAAAACACAGGTAACTCACGACCTGTCAATCACATGGTAGCCACGCCCTAAAGCATACCCTTTATCGTCATAATTTACTAGATGAACATCATGTATTATTAAAGAAGACTTGGAACTAGAGATTGAGACCATAAACTCAATACAATCTGACTTCTTTTTGCAACCAGAGGAGTCGCCCCCTGCTGGCTATTTAATAGAATGCAAGTTTAAGCCACTTCTGCATTGACTTCACTTTTCAGACCCCGGAGTCAAAAAGTATAGAAGCAAAGAAATGAAAATCCAGAGTTTTTTTTTTTACAACAGCAGCTGCCGCCATTGTGGACTGAAAACGCTTATTATATTTATAATATTTTATCGTTCAACACAGGTTGATAAGTGGCTAGTATACTGTATAGCGTGCAGTAACTGGTAATAATCATTGGACATTAAGCATTGGACTGATATAAGTCTATGATAGAATGAATAAGGTCTTAACAGAGACTCAAATTACTAAGTTGAGTTTTAGTAGAGTTTTTTGTGTTTGGATGGTCTAAATATATTTAAAAAATCATAAAAGCTTACATACAGTATACTGCTAATTAATACTCAATATAAGTGATTTCTATAGATGTGATTTCACTCTGTGAGTCACAATGACATTTGCAAAAAGAGAAAAACAGCACTGACAGTGTTCAGACCAGCAGTTACTGAAAGATTCTGACAAAAACATATAGTTTGCTTCTCTAAACTGGTATTTATAGCTGCTGTATTGCATCGTAAGGTGTTTCTGTTATTGTGTGTTATTAGCCAGCCTATAGCCCTCTTTCCCAGTAACCCCCTTTTTGCCTCGACCTGCTTATCCCTCCATGTCCTCTACCAGCTCCCCTTGGTGTGTTACTCCACCTCAAACAAGCTGTGTGACGTCCCACATATGTCTGAGCATCAAAGAGTAATGAAATGAGGGGAAGGCGAGGGAGCATCGGTGGGGGGGAATCATAAAGTAGAAAAAGGGAATGAGGTGCGAGCGGAGATATGGAGACAAAGAAAAATATGTTTGAAAGACGAAAAGATAAATAGAAAGAATGAGAGTGGGAGATAGTCTTACATAAGACGTCCCATTCCCTGTCAGAGATAAGACATTGCTCATTAACACCAAGGTCACTGCTCTTTCTTCTTCTTCTTCTTATCCTCTCTACTTTTTCCTAGATCGCAAAACACTGGATTTAAAAAAGAATAAGGGAGGGAGGGGAGTAAGATCCAAATGGGTAGAGAGGGAAAAATGATTCAGGCAGTCCAAATGGAATTCAAATGCCAACTACAGTATGTCCCACGGGAGATTAAGCCTCCGAAATATTGTTCAGAGAAAGAGAGAGAGGGAGAGTCAACCTGAAAAACGAGAGCGAGTATCTGAGAAACAAGACAGCGGGACGCAGAGAACTGCAATGTTATTGTTGAACAGGGGAAGTGGCCAAGGGGTACGTTTGGGATTTCAAGATTGAGATATTGACCCTAAGCTGCTTTTCAGCCATTTTCATCCTCAGGGAGCGCTGCGATCACTGAAATTCGACTTCCTGGCAAACACTAATAGGCATATTCATGGTCATCCACTGTGCCTCAATCCCTGAATTTATTTTTTTTTTAATTAAAAAGCTCTCTCTGGACTTTCTTAGTATCTTCTCCCAATATTTCTCTTTCTTTTTGTCATTTCTATGAACAGGAAGAGAGGAATATATCTATGTGCCACAGAGCTTATTTGCTCACTGCTCGGGCTATTATGAGATTTGCTTCGTTCTCCATTGTTTTGACATTAAGCCTCACCTCCTGTCTCTCTGAGATAGTGAAACATTTCAGATTGCATGAGCACACTTCGACTGAATTGGCCAAAGGTGAAAACATTGGAACACTGACTTTAAAAGCACTGCGAAATATATTCACATTTTCACGGCTCATCTTATTTGAGATGTTTGAGGGTAACTACCTAATTTTACAAAATTGACTGGATGCCAACTTTGTCTTGAATAATAAAATTGGATATTAATTTCACAGATTTTTGTGAATGACTACTGTATACTCATAAACAAGAGTCTACAGCCATGCTAGCAGCTCTGTGAGGCTGGAGCCACAGTGGTGTTAACTTCATTTTATTTCCTTTTTTATGCAAAATCTATTGTAGCCTATTCATTTTATTTTTTTCTTTATTCTTCTTCTTATTTTTCTTTTTTTCTTTTGTGTGACCAAGACCAACATGGGGTGGTCCTTTTTCTATGTTTTTATTTAGAACCTAGTGAACCATAAAAGTGGTTAACAGCCAATATGTGCAGCCAAAGTTGAGGGCATTTCTACTTCTAATCCCCCTGAATTCTCATCTGATTAAGCACCTGAATTGCATTTTCAATATTTCAGTCTGGTTCAAAGAGGTGGAGCGACAAAACAACCAAATGACCCAAAGCATGTGTCTATACTTTTGCATAGGGGCTGTCCTCGACCAAAGAAATTCTTAGTCGACTAACACTCATACAATTGGTCAATTAGATTAGTTGATTTAATCGACAGACAGTTTCTCCAATAAGAATGACACAAAAGCACCACTTCAAATCTTGTGTTTACCAGATATGTGCTCATAAATTGAAATCATTCAGCATGAAAAAAGCATAAAAAAATGACTAATTGACTGCAGAAATCTTAGTTGACTAAGACCAAAACATCCAACTAATAGTCGACTAATCGACTAACAGGGGGTAGCCCTGATTCTGCAATTGGATGTCAGTGCTAACTGTCCTTTCAAAACACAGGTTTCACAGCATACCAATATATTTTATATGTATTCTCCATCTTGACTATGAATGTTAGATTATTTCTCTTTTTTTGTTTCTGCATGACATTGGATCTTTCAAAGATTTAGCACCACAAAACCAAAGTGACATCTCAAGGTTGACCTGAACTGGAAATGAAATAACAGTATAACACCAACGAGTCTGAGCCTTTCACAGCACAACAAAATGCAGTATGTAGTCACAAAGCACAACTACAATAGCTTGTTGTACACCATGCCATGAGTAAGCATATTGTCTATGTGGAAGCAGGTCAACTCGCAAGCTTAGTTGTCGAGCGTGAGCCATAAGCCCCAAAACCTCAATGCACTAAGCAGTTTCAATAGAGCTGAGTGTGTGAATGGAAGTTACACTGCATAGTCACGGTGCTGCTGAGCCTCTGTGGCGCAGCAGTTTCTTGGCATTAACTGTGGAACATCAAGATGGAAGAGATGGGATTAGCCGGGTTCTCAGGGTAGATTAGAACAACAATAATTCCCAAATTCCCTCACAATGAGACTCGGAAGGGAGGATGCTCCCTTTTTTATTTCTAGTGGGCCAATGTCGGTGGAGAGAACGGGGAGGAGTATTGATGCTGGTGGATCTCCCTGATACGTGGGGGAATTAAGCCACAGGAGGTGTAGAAACTGATACAGAATCTGTTATCGGTCTTTTGAGTCTTGTGAACATCCAAGTCAGTGATTATCCACCGAATGTATCCTACATAGTTCATTTTATCTCAGTTAATACACCTAACCATCAGTCATATTATCAGTTGTCCTCATCGTTAACCCATTTCTTCAAGCACCCAAGCACTGAAACCCTGAAAGTATTATCGAAAATTAAACTTCCCTGACATTTCACCACACTACATGCAGTCGTGGAGATGTATATCTCTCTCTATGTACGCCGAATGCCTTTGTTATCTGTATCAAACCAGACGCAGATTAGTGAGGATGGCTCTTTACATCACAAACAACCTGCCTTCCTTCTTCAGCTCCCCCCTAGCTTGTTAGAGCTAGAGTTGGGTAAAACGCAACAAAGCTAATTCACACAGCCCCCTTCGTCACGACAAATCCAGGAAACTGCAGCCAAGGTATGAAGTGCCTTCTGTATTCATCTCCTTTTTTTGTGCTTTGGCAGAGAAAGCCTGCAGTAGCAACGGTTGGAAACAAATGCATTGTGCCATTTTAGGGTGTGTATATACATCCTCTGTGAGCAAGAAGAGCGATCACGCAAGAATTTCAAGTTTATTACTCCAACCGCATTCTTCCACTGCCAGAGCACTTGGCTCTGGAACAAAAGAATAGCGAAGGATTAGCAGTTTTCCATTGCTAAGTGTATGCTAAACAGTGGTAGCTTAGAACTACTTTCCAATCCCTGTGAGAGATCCCTCATTTAAATGCTGCTTAAATATGTTTAAATCAGAGGAGAGAAAAACATGAGTCATAACAATAAGGAGGGCAGTGGATGATGGTAGAGAAAAACAAGGTTGTGAAGGATATAGGGCATGATTTTAATAGAAGTAACGGTTTTCAACAGACTACCAGCTGACTCTGTCAGGTATTGCCAGGAGGACAAGAAGGAGCTGGAAGTTTGCCAAACTGATTCAAACCAACGCTTAGCTGGCACCTCACCAGTTTCATTACTAAGCACAGAGTTTGAAAGACTCCGGGGGTTCTGACTTGTGGCATGAATATGAATATGTGCCGAGGTCTTTAATAAGGAGAAAAGAAAGTTTGGAGTCAATTAGCCGAACTATTTAAAAGAGTACAAACAGAAGTTTGGACTGAGAGGCATTTCTCCCTGGTATTGGTACAATATGCATGACAAGCCAACCACTCGGAAAGGGATTTTTGCTCCCAGTGCTCTCTGCGTAACTCTTTGTATCAAATATAATTGGACCTTGTGGGTTGTTCCTCTTAATTCCTTCTTATTCCCAATACAAGCTTAAAAACCGCTTTGGCAGTTATGCAATTCATGGTAAATGCAACTAAAGCTGGAATTCAAGTGAGGTTTTTCTAAAAGGTAACCTGTTCGGCAAGTGAGGAGAGGACTAAATGTTGCTTTAGAGAGACATAGACAACATAGTTCATGAGTTCACATAGTTATCCAATACAACAGCACTGCAAGAAATCATACAGCTTTGCTGAGACAGCGAGTCAGAGGCTCCTTTTGTAGGCGGCAGTTTGTTGGTTTCATAATACTGAAATATGTTTCTAATATTGACCTAAATATTGGTGAAAAACACAAATCAAGATTTTCCACTCAGAGTTCACAGGTTAAATTTAAACAGCTGCTGGAGATGGCTGAAATCCAGAGTTTGTGTCCTTGAAAGCATCATCAGCGGAATGCTAGTAAAAGGTCACCAGTGAAGCGGTGCGATCTTCGAATATGACACACAAGTGATTAACCATTAGCTCCAATAAGAGGTGATCTACTGCCTCTCAGTATGCACAGGTAAAGCACTTCACAGGTAAGATTACGTCAAGAGCTAAAGTCTGAAGTTCAAAGTCCAACAGAATCGTATTCTCACATTAGAACCTAGTGAACCATAAAAGTGGTTAACAGCCAATATGTGCAGCCAAAGTTGAGGGCATTTCTACTTCTAATCCCCCTGAATTCTCATCTGATTAAGCACCTGAATTGCATTTGCACTCTTCATCGACTGACAGTCTCACTTGACAGGATCTTTGAATGAAATCATTCCACCATCAATTGTCTCGTCCTGGTCTCATTCACTGCCTAGGACACAATGCATTAGCATCGGTGGAACAGAGCTTAGCCTGCAGGGCCTTGTCACTGCTGAGGGAGAACAAGAGAGGTGGATTTGTCACAGGTCGTCTCCCTCAGTTTTGTCACTGTGGAGAACAAAAGCGGTACGGCCAATTTCTACATGACAAACCCACTCTTTAAAAAAACGTCACTGATCATCTGAGCCGGTGTGTTCTTTGAACTGTGACAACAAAGGTACATGATCAAACTTTTAGTTCCAGCTGACTAACAAAATGTTAACGAGATGAGATCACCTCACCGACAAATGAGGTTTCTAGAAATTCATTTGCAGTTTTTCACCCTCTACTTTGCCACCACTCTCAGCTGAGATCTAATCAATAGTCGACGACATCTCATAGGCTGCATGGGAGCAGATAAAAATCACTGTTCTTCTTGGACACGCTTCGCTTCTCTCATCTCTTTGGATTTCTTCACCCCCTGTCTTTTTTGTTCCCTTCCTGCCTTCCTTCCTTCCTCCCTCCTCTCTCCTGCATGACTGATTTTGGACAGAAAACACAAATGGGAACAGTGTAGGTCAGGCCTTCCTGGATAAAGTTGGTGTTTAAACCATAGCAAATACACTGACTGATTAACAACACTATCACCTGATCCATGCAGGCCATGAGGAAATGGAAATAATACCATCAGCAACTTAGATAATGACTATGAACTCATGTATTACATAATGTAAAAATAGTAGGGCTGCGGAAGTTAACACGTTAACGCAAATTTGTTTGAACAGCACTAATTTCTTTAACACATTAACGCAACTCACGATTTTTTGATTGGAACAGGCTCAGTTTTAAAGCCAGAGTGAAGACATTGGCAAGACATGAAACAAAAAAAAACAAAAAAATTCATTGGTACCAAACATTTCATGCTAGCTTGTTGCAAAGGATGCTAAATAACGCTCCAAACGTACACTTTTGAGGAAAAACTGTCATGGCCATTTTTAAAGGGGTTTCTTGACCTCCGACCTTAAGATATGTAAATGAAAATGGGTTCTATGGGTACCCACGAGTCTCCCCTTTACAGACATGCCCACTTTATGATAATCACATGCAGTTTGGGGCAAGTCATAGTCAAGTCAGCACACTGACACACTGACAGCTGTTGTTGCCTGTTGGGCTTGAGTTTGCCATGTTATAATTTGAGCATATTTTGTATGCTAAATGCAGTACCTGTGAGGGTTTCTGGACAATATTTGTCATTGTTTTGTGTTGTTAATTGTTTTCCAATAATAAATATATACATATATTTGCATAAAACAAGCATATTTGCCCACTCTCATGTTGATAAAGTATTAAATACTTGACAAATCTCCCTTTAAGGTACATTTTGAACAGATACAAAATGTCAGATTAATTTGCGATTAATCGCAATTAACTATGGACAATCATGTAATTAATCGTGATTAAATATTTTAATCGAGTGACAGCCCAAAAAGTGAAATAAAATAAAAGAGTGATTTTGCTGTTATGTTTGTTTATATATCATCTTGTTCTCTTGTATCTGACTTGATGAGAAGTTCCAGTAGTGTTTTAGATTACAGCACGCAATCTAGAATGTTATGAGTTCCCCTAAGATTCTAGAAAAAGTACTGAAACTATATGACAAGAGAGATAACATGCCAGGACAACCATCAGTCAGCAAAAGTTGTTATTCTTTCATGTTCCTTTCATTTTTGATTAAGTCTTCATCAAGAACAGTAAGGGCTTGATGTAAGAGATTAGAGGAAAGGCTGCGTTTGCATTAGCTTTGTGTGTGTGTGTGCGTGTGTGTGTGTGTGTGTGTTGTATCTGACAGTCTGATGTTGCGTACACAGGACAGTACAGGACGTCCTTATCAGGAGGATTTATATGCTTTTGATTTCTGGCCATGCTCAGGCGCCGGGGCAGATGCTCTGACCTCATCCTCTTCGTTCTAATAAAACTGTCCTCTCAGCTCCTTTCATCTATCTCTCTCTTTATCATGGCTGTTTCCTGTGTTTATGTCTCTCCACTCAGCTCCACCAATCCCTCAACTGTTATCATTTTTTCTCTCTGGTTATTACTGTTTACCCTTTGTCCATTTTTAATTATAATTTCCTCCAAATTACTCATATTTCCTTCTACTGATAGTAAACCTCTCTTCCTGTCCTCCCTTGTTTTATCTGCAGTTATCACCCCATGGAAAAAATAAATGCAGGCACTATAAATTCAGTACACCGATTTCATAATGTAATAAGATGAGCACCATAAAGTTGGTCTATATTTAGCTTTGGCTGTGATAAACTAAAGCGGTGGCAGATGGGGTGAAGGCTATGCAAAGCACTGGGTCAAGGCTACGCTAAGCTACCTGCATTTTAAATGGTGCTGATGCTTCGTAATTAGAAAAAAAAAGCTGCTGTGATGGATTTTCAATGAGGAGGAGGAGGTGGAGGTAAACAATCTGCCAGGGAAGCCTTTTTGGAGAGAGAACAACGTAAGTAGATGTACTTATATTTATTCAAATATTGCAGATTTCATGATTTATTTATTTTTCTGCCTCTAAGGGGTTAGTGAAAACTTTAATTTCAGTTCATATGCAGCTCCTCTGGCAGCAAACAACCACATTTCGTGGCCAAGTACAGCTTAACAAATTCAAAAGCTTCTGCTCACAATGAGTGTAATGCAGAAAAGCTAATGTTGAGCATTCAGTATTCAACAATACAGGACACTTAAGGCAAAATAACGTACTTCTAGATTTACAACAGCGTAGAAAAAATAAAGAATGAAGAGCATCGTGTGACAAATGTCCTATGAGCTTTCCCTTCTGTCTCTGCACACTTAAGAGCAGGCCTATAAGCTGACACCGTCTGTCAACGTCTGGCGTCCTATTCATCTCCTCCTCCTCTAAAAAATGTGACAGCAGCCTCTCGGCGTCATCACCCCACTTTTCTTAAGTCTGAGACACTTGTTAGACAGCGACTGATACGGTTCACTTTGATGGGGGCTGACAAATTTCACAGCAAAGCTTCGCTCATTTGCATTCGAGTCGGGACGTGGGTGGCCTCCTCGAGCACGGAGCGGCGCGCTTTGGCATGGGAGGGAATATGTTTCTGTTACCGCTCCATTTGTTGAACAAGTGTCACACTTTGCGAGTGTTCGGCAAGCCGTGAGGGCCTGAGTGTGTGAAGTGTTTGGACAGAGTGTGCCAAGATATGGTACAGGATGTGGCGAAGAGTACGGAACGTGACGTCCGTGTGCTGAGGTTTTTGTCATGGAGCATTTGGCAACAAAATCAAATACAGGAAGGGAGCATTTCAGCCCATATTTAGGTTGTGAATGCAACCGTATGTTGTAAGTTTCCAGTTTAAATACGGTCAATCATTGATTGAGTCTTACCACATTGGAGTAGCTGCTATAGGTCACTCCAGTTTAACTCCACATTGGCTGTGCATGGACTTCACACACTCTGCAGTGAAAACTATGACTCACCACAGAGCCCCATCCTCTTTAACACCCCTCAGCCTGCTCCCAACTCACCGCAACACCCATTAATCCTACACACACACACACACACACCGGTTATCTCAAGTGAGACATTAGTGACAGATCTATCGGTTGTGAGGGCAAGAGGTGGAATTTGTGGAGAGATAGAGGGAGACACAACTGCCTGGAAGAAAACTAGAGCAAAATGAAACTAAATGAAACTAAAAGGTGCTGCAGGAGTGATGGACAACAACAACACAGTCCTGTTTTATTCCTACACCATTCAACGTGTCTCGTTGCACACGCGGTCACATGCAAACACACGCGGTACACAGTGTGGCTTTGTCCTGCTGGGACAGTGATGACTCATTCTCTCCTGTCGCCAATGGGACTGGAGAAACACAAACACACGAGCGAGGAACCACTTGATGGGTATGATGATTGATAGGAGTGGGATGGCTATTATGATTGCAGTTGCAAGGACAACCTGGACACCTGCAGCAGCGTTAGAATGAATGGACTGGTGTGTGTTTGGACAAGGCGTTGGTTGACAGCCTGTACTGTTGTTTTGTTTAATTTTTTATACAATGTTCATGTTCTCTGCTGAATATATGCCTCGTGCTGTAATTTCAGAAAGACCAGCCAGTGGTGAGCAACAAGAGCAAAGTTTAAAAAAAAACAAAACACCCAAGTCTTCTTAGTGTTTATGTTACATAACAACACTCATGGTAGAGCTTAAAGGGCGAGTAAAGATAAACTAAACAATGTCTAGAGTCCTGTTAATACCTAATTTGCTTCTTTGACTTCTTTTAATGAGCGCTAATGGGCAAACAGAGGGAGCTGTAAAAATGATTGCTGTTACGGAGTGTGTTAGTTGCACCTGAAGGCCAGAGGAGGAGGTTTGTGGTGAGAGGATGACGGGATGAGACGGTGGTAGAAATGCAGAAAAAGCATCACAATATCACATATACAGTATATTGGACGTACTTGTTCAACTGAATCTACAGTATAGAGAGCTGAAGTGAACTCAAATAAAATGGTTCAGATAATCTGGCTAAATTATTTGGTTTGTTCAATATGTCTGAATGTTTGACTCAGTGGTTCCCAACCTGGGGATCGGGACCCATTGAAGAGGTCACGAGATAAATCTGAGGGTTCATGAGATGATTAATGGGATAGGAAAGCAGCACCGGGCCGATACTGACTCAAATAGCTAGATCGGGTACCAGTGACAATGGGGCCGATCTCTTCAATTCAGTTCTATGCCTGATGTTGCCCTACACATAAAAGAAGGACCACAGTCACTTCCACACAGTGGCGCGTACAGCTTGTTAATTAAAGTATCAGATCGGTACTCAGTATCAGCCAATGCTGATCTGTTCAGGTTTCGCTATCAATATCGGGACTGAAAAAGTCAGAACGGTGCTTCCCTAGAAAAAAAAAGTGATTCCTCCAGACATCCCTCTAAAATATTTGCTTTTTTACTTGTGGATTATTGAATACTTTTGCATTTTCAAATACAGATTGCTTTGTTTTAGGGACCGCTTGTTTCTTTGTTTGTCTCTGGTAAACAAAATGGTGTTATAATCGATAGAAATGATGACCAAGCTATGAAAATAAGACCTCAAGTTGTATTCAACTTTACCCTTCAAATGAAGACTGAGCATATTACTCACTGCCAACAGCTGTGTGTGTGTGACGGAGGTGACAAATGATGCTGCAGTTGATTGTGTGTCACAGCGTAAAGTGTGACATAATGACTGACTACTCACGCAAATGCATTCATTGACACACTCTCTCTCTCTCTCTCTCTCTCTCTCTCTCTCTCTCTCTCTCTCTCTCTCTGTGTATTTGTTTTTACCTTGCATCCTTTGCTTTTGTCATGGCCGCTGGTTTGCCCACTAGCAGGGCATGGCGAGCACGGCTCCT
>CAKALG010016458.1:0-10800 GCA_916700815.1 Helicolenus hilgendorfi
GTAACCCTCCCCACCTCCCTCCGTCGCTCACTCCTTCCCTCTCTCTCTCGCTCCCTTGTTGCCTCTCTCTCGTTTTCGCTGTCTGCTGATCCCGCTCTTCTCTCTTATTCAGTCTCTTCCCCCTCACACACACACACACACACACAGGCTGGCAACACACTGACTGTCTGACGCCCACACACACACACATGCAGTACACATGCAGACACACACGCTGACACCTGCATGTCGAGCCGTTGAGGGTCTAATTTAAGTAAAGTGCTTCTCTAGGAACCACAACCCCTCAACTCACGATGATGGAGGGTGATACGGAGCGGCGTGGTTGAACACTCACACACAGTTATACATAGACGCACACACACATCCTGCTCCAGTGATACTGAGATATGACTCTCCGCCGTGGTGTGGGATTGAAGGAAGCACTGTAGATGGCTTGTAAGTAGCACACTGTAATAATAACGTGATATTTGATCCCCGTAGGGATATTCACCTTTTCTCGGCTGCAGGCGGATCAGACTGCAGGGTCAGTTACAGCGGCGGCGGCAGAGCTGGGAGGGATTCAATGTCTTGCTGAAGGACACTTCAGCAGCTGGTTCTGCTGGTTAAAGGATGTTGTCGTCCGCCCGGCATGCTTTGCTTCTGCTGCGTAGGTGTGTTTGTTTCCACTGTGAGTCTGAGCTAAGTTTATCTGAGGCAGGATCGTGCTGCGCCGCTGCTGCAAATCTGAGGTCACAATCACAAACAAGTTGTCAGTTCTCACCGAAATGCTTCAATTTCTGCATGACTCATCTCACATTTCCTTCTATAAAACGTGCAAATATACAGGGACTCCTGAAATCTTAACCTAAATCTAAGAACTTCCCCGTGTCTTAAAAATATTTGTGCACAAATGTATAAAACCGCCTCTTCATTCATTCATACTCATTCATTTTGAACAATTCATTAAGTATAGACAAAGTATTTGCTGTATTTATTACACGTACTTTGTGGATTTCGCAATTGGTTTCCATTTTTTTGGTTGGGTTAAAACTCTGTCAGCACTGTTTCCGTTGTTAGCGCGGTTCGCACCGCAAGCTCATACATTTCCACGTTCAGAGCCGTGTGCAGGCAATCCCGGCTGTATGGGTTGTAGTTGCTGCGGTAGTGGGCCAATCACACATCACATTAAATAAAAAAACACTTGAGGTGATTCGCTGCGAGCAAAAACCATACAAATTGTCATTGTTTTTCTATAACTAGGTTCAAAACGATCGATTGCAGGTATTGTTTGACTGGAGAAGTTTTAATATTACCTGGTTATTTCGATGTATACCTTAAAGGTATCGAGCACTGATACCCAGCCTTAGTGTCCGTCAAATATTCAGTTTCTTTTTAGCTCTATTTTTGGTCTCCACCAACTCCTGTAAATATTTGGCTGCTAAATGCTCCGCTATGTTCAAGAGCTCGTTGCTAACGTTGTCTGCCGTTTGGTGCAGTTGGTTTTTAGAGCGTTTTATTTCAGCTGTGTCTGGAAACGTTACGAGAGCAGTGAGTTGCGGAGTAGAAAGCTGCAACAATGAGCTGAAAGATGCTAAAACGCTCCGTAGTTCTGAGGGGAGCGTAGTATGTGATGATGCATTGTTAATATATAAAAAATAAGCTATTGATTGTTTCCGCTTTAGAGGATCTGTGTGGATTTAAATTCAAACAAACAAAAGTGTTATCGCTATAGCCTGCTCTGCAGACAGAGTGCTATTAAAGTCACTTATTAATCATTGAAAAACTTAATAACATAAATAAAGTAGCTGGTAGAAAATCACCTAATTTAAAAATGATACTTATTAGGGTTGGCCTCGAGTATCGATTAACACTCATACAATTTTGTTGACTAATTGTTTAGTTGATTTAATCGACAGATCTGTAAAACTGAGTTTCTCCACAGAGAATCACACAAAAGCACCACTTTAAATCATGTATTTTCCAGAGATGTGCTCATAATTCTCTTGGAAATAAGTCATTCAGCATGAAAAAAAGATGAAAAATAACGAATCGATTAATTAAATCTTAGTCGACGAAGACCAAAACAACCGATTCGTCGACTAACCGACCAAGAGGGGCGGCTCTAGTACTTAAACATCTTTATCAGTTATTGTAGCTGAGAAACAAATCTTAGAAGACTTTTTAAAATGTTCCAGTGCACAGCAGGTGAAAAGTTAATTTGATTTAAAAGTGTATTTCATTTAAACTGAAGTTGTGGAAGCTGGTCTCATCTCCTACAATCATTTCTTGGCACACACTATTTCACATTCGGGCCAAATATTGACCCATTGCGTCACATATTGTTCACGTCTACTGTCATGGTCTTGAACCGTAATTATAATCAGGAATACATGTTAATAAGTAACAGAGCCACATAACGCAGCACTAAAGAACATGTGTTTAATAGGGATTGTGGTGCTAATGTACCGTAGATTGTAATATGTAACCAGAAAGTAGTAAATGTTGATAAGTGGTGAACTTGCGTCGTGTTTGAACTTCAGTAGATCATATGATTCACATGTGTACCTCTTCATCTCCGTCTCCACTTTGCTCTATACGCTCATGGTGACATGTTTTCTGTTAGACTCACTTTGTGCTCTTCCTGGTGTCTTGACCTCCCCGGTGTATTTCATCCAACAGCAGGCACATGCAGCTTCAAATCATTACAGTCTGTGTGTGAGTGAGTGTGTGAGTGAGTGTGTGAGTGAGTGTGTGAGTGAGTGTGTGTGTGTGAGTGAGTGTGTGTTTGCTGTGGCTGCAGACTGAATGGACCACAGGGGCGTGGCACAGGCATGTCGGACTGGAGGACGACCAGAACTCCCAGAACAGGCTTCCTCACTGTTTACCAGAGCGGCAAAGCAACTGTGGGGGTTATGGTTGGGGGGTTGCCATCACACACACACACACACACACACACACACATCCCTACACACAGCAGTTAGACGGAATTGCATTATTGGGTCTCACCGCAGGCTTTCCTGAAATATCAGCAACCTTATGCTTTTAATTAGTGTGTGTGTGTATGTGTGTGTGTGTGTGTGTGTGTGTGCACGTACCATTCGTGTCTCATTCTGACCCAGGCAGCACAACCAGTCTCGTATGACCCCTATTCCCCAAAATCCCCCTGTTTTCTTTGGTAAAACATGGAAAAACTTACTCCAACCGCCCCCCTCCCTTCCTCCTGCTTCCTAAGAATCTCATGTGTTGTGAGTTCCTGCTCTCCTTGACCATATATGGCCCTTCCTCCTGCCGTGGGTGGGTGGGTGTGGAGCGTCCCAAAAAGTCTGCGGTCAAAACGCAGGAACATTTTCCGTCTCACTCACGCTTTACTGGTGCATTTCGTGGGGCCACGTTTCACCGAACGGAAAAAAACAAACGCTTTTCAGGCACAAGGTGCAATGTTTTCTTCCCTCTTCATTTAATTCCTCCTGCTTTTTTTATTTCCTGTAATTTCCACGGGCGTCACGCAGCCAGCAGATGATGTGCCTCCTCGCATCCGTGCTGGCTTTTGATGGTGTAAACGCACACATGTAGGTGCAGCGAGATTGGGATGTAACTACAGTAGTCTCGTGCATGCAGAGAGATAGAAGAAGGAGTGTGTGTCTGCATGTGTGTGTGTGTGTGTGGATGGTGAGGCTCTGGTCCGCAGCCTGGGAGCCAGGCTTTGAGCTGTGCTGTTCATAGTCTGCTGATTTATGCGCCTCACAGGGAAATCTCTCATTTGTAGCTCTTTCATCTCATTTTTTTCCCCCTCCACTCTTTTCCTCTCTCTCTCTTTCTCTTCCTCTGTCCTCTCTCTTCTTCCCGCCGTAATGCGATTCAGTACAGCCGCTCGTCCCAGGCGACACGCCATGCTTTTGCTTGCACACCCTGCTCTCTCTTCTAACATGAATGAGTCAATTGATGAATAATAAGATAGAGCAGAAGGAAAAAATGCTATCCGGATCTAGTCGAGCAAAAGAACTCCTTTTCTCCCCTGAACGTATTCTTTGTAAGCACCGCTCGGGTGCTTACTCACACATTGAATGTGTTTGTGTCCCCCAGTGCCATAATGCTTTTACGGACCTTTGTGTGTGTGTCTGTGTGTGTGTGTGTGCGTGTGTGTGAGCGCCTTCCACAACCGCCTTGTTTGAGTAGCCCTGTCACTTGTGCAATTCCGTGGTGTCAAAACAGATCAGAAAGGTCTGGCTTGACTCCTGCCCCTAAATACACACACACACAGACACACACACACACACACAGACACACACACTCAGACACACACACACACGCACAGATTGAAGGCTCAGTGCCAGGGCCCTTGGTGGTTGGAGGCTTATGAAAGGGTCGGACTGACGAGAGGTTGCCAAGTGTACGGCAATAAGCGTAACAGCCAAGCTAACGAGAGTCAGAACCTCTGACACACACACACACACACACACACACACACACACTGAGACTGTACTGTCGGGCTCTCGAGCTCTCAGTAGTCGCCACCGGTGGCAGAGTCAAGAAAATGTGTGTGTGTGTGTGAGAGTGTGTGTGTGTGTGCAAGAGAGTTCAGTATATCAGTGTGTGGACAGAGGCTTTTGTTAATTGGCAAATGTGACAATAGAGCATGAGAGGATATTGATCTTCAATCGGATGCCGATCGATTTAACTCGTCATCCTTCCAGGTGTGTGTGTGTGTGTGTGTATGTGTGTGTGTGTATTGATCAGCAGCAGTCCATTCACAGAGCTACAGCGAAGAATATCACTCCATTACTTTATCTGTGTTTGCTTCTTTCTCCCCTATCTCCTTTCTGGTGTCTTTCCTTTTCTCCTCTCCTGTTTGCTCCTTCATCCTCGTCCTCCTCATCCTCCCTTTCTCCCTTTTAGAAACAGTGAAAAAAAACCTTGGGACGGTCTGGCCCGTTATCTGTTGTCTGGCTGTTTTTGTTTCACCGTAGATTTCATCGAGCACTCTTCAGCAGCTGCTGAGACAAACGCACAAAAGAGGGTGCAGGGTCATTTGTTTTTTCTCACTTTGGCTCGTACAACATACCGCATGTACTGTATACGAGTTGGTTTAATAAAATGCAAGAGCAGATCTGTTATAATCCAAGAATGAGAACATAACCTTGACGTTTTTTGGGTGCTTTTCATCGTGAGACACTTTCTTTGGATTTTGCATGAAAGCGTTCACGGTGTTACTCTTTCTAAACATGACTGCCGAGCGTTTTTGAGCGGATTCATCCTTGATTAAAACTGTCATAGTGTGCCTTAAAGGTGTGAAAACACGAGTGCTCTCGTGAAAAAATACTTCTTTAAGCAACTTTTATCCTTTGGGGTTAAATAAAAATTCCACCCGTGAAATATTCCCACACTATCATAGGTGTTATTTCAATCAACTTTTCATAGCAGCAATGGTGTGACAGCTTTCCCAGTTAAAAAGCTACTTTCTGTGGAGAATTTAGTATTTTCTTTGCCTTTTGTAGGTAGACTTCTCTCCCCGTATGGCTGTTAAACATCAGTGTAAAATGGCGTCTCTGAAGCGCTGAAGCACTGACACCAAATCCTGACGTTTATACTGTTCAATCTCCAGACTTCGCTGCTATCAAACTCCATTGTGGCTGCGCTGGAAATATAACGACATCCCAAAATTTATGTTTGGCCCCGTTATCCATGAGAATACCAAAAATATGCCAAGCAGCAAAAACCTGCCCAGAAAAGCAAGGCATGTTTCCAGCACGTTTTTTTTTTTTTTTTTTTTATAAAACAGTGTTTAAGTGTTTTTGAGTGGATTTTCCCCTCAGCAAATCACATTACAGTCAATCATAAATAAACTAAAGCAGATTTTGCTCACTGTAAGCACAGCTGACTGTATTAGTATGAATAGAAACTCATAAGTCGGATTCTTATTACCTTGGATTGTCAACATCGGAGGATTCGCTGCCTGTGTGTTGACACACTTTTCCAAGTCACGATGCCAACTGGGAAAAAATGGGAGGCATACGAACACATTTTCTACTTTAATTACCACTGCGGAGACTGAATGGGGCTGCTTTCTCAGTCGGCAGCTTGTATTTATGGTAAATAACATACGCGCGTATAGTAATAAGCTGCGTGTAATCACGATGCCACTTGGGTCAGAGTTGAATTTTTGACATAGATCTGCGGTTGATCAGAAAATCCAAACCCACTGACGAGTAGAGCTTGTGTTAATGTTTGTTATGTGTTATCTCGCTCGCTATTCCTCCGATATATCTCATGTGTTGTGGCTGATATTTCAATCAGGAGAGGCTCGTATGAATTGAATGGTGATTTATTACAAAGTGCACCAATTTATGAATAGTAACAGTCTTTGGCGATTTAGACCCAATGTGACATAGTAAGGGGGAAGTGATGCCGTAGCTGGATTTAGGATTATTGCCCCCGGGTCTAGACACTGGTGATGCTGGTAGTGAAAAGATTGATGCAGATCCGATGAATGAAGTGGAGCAGGATTGCTCTGATGTGATGAATCTGGAGGTGATGGGGTGGTGGAGGGTCGCATCGGTTTGTACTGATACTGACACTGAAAACAGCATAAAGGAGAACATTTTTAAAACTTTTGACAGCAACGATGCGATTGGTTTAGGGAGATATGGTAAGATCTGATTGGTCACTGAACAGAGAGACACCCATAATCAGCTGACATAGTAACAGCCCATGAGAGAGAGACCCGGAATAAATGAGAATGAATGAGATCGCACCCCTAGTCTTCCTGACTGAATTTACACATAAGCTTCATTTGTGCTCAGAGCTACGGGAAGCTACGGGAGGATGCAGCGGTGACAGATGGAAAGGGAATGTGCGGATCAGGATAAAAAACAAAGGCGGAAACAGAGGGCAGGAAGAAAAGAAAAAGGGAGGAGGGGAAAAAAAATACGGTGACAGAAATAAGGTTTACGTTAGTGGCTGGCCTCCGAGATGATTTTCCATATCAGCAGGCCAGAGGGAACGGGCAAAATGTGATTTTCTCCTCAACTCGCAAAAACAGAAAACAGACAGAGGTGGAGAAGGAGGGAGGGAGGTGACAGGAAAGAGGAGAAAGGGAAGGAGATGAGTAAATGGAAAAAAGATGGGGAAATGGAGGGGGGGAAGGGTGGAGAGATTAAAGAACAGCTGTGGGAAGAAAGTGAACGAGGAATGCCGAGTATTTACGCCACTAAACTTACTTATCAATATCACTACTGTTTGAAATCAGTGTGACTAACTTTTTGAATGTCTTCTTTTAATATGAGTTAACTTTTATGGCCCTTGGAGACACTTCAAGACGCCTCACGTAATTTAAAAAAATGCATGGCTGCTCAACTAGAAACTGTCTTTCTCTTCTAATGTCTGTTGTAGGAGATGTGAGGTACAGTGAGCGGCTCATTTTATGTTATGTTTAAACCCCCGACCACTAGTAGTAGTGTTGTAATCAATCATCAGCCGATTGACTCTTCCACTCCAACGTAACAACGTAAACTGAGACAGGAAGTGGCGTAAGGGTGTAGCTAACGTTTTTTCTAAATTTAGATTTTATGCATACTGTATGGTGGTGTGTTTTTCGCGATATATTCAATTGAACCCCTGCATCATGATGCGTAACGTATCGCCAGATTCTTGCCAATACACAGCCCTAGTGAGCAGCGTGTGTCTCTATTTGATGTGTGTGTGTGTGTTCTTGTAAAGCTATCTTTGTGAGGACCAATTTGAATTTTAGACCTTCAGAGTGAGGACATTTTTGGAAAGTGAGGACATTTTGGACAGTCCTTTCTTTGGGATGGACCTTCAAAGGCCTGTTTGAGGGTTCAAACTTGGTTTTAAAGTCCAGGTTAGAATTAGGTTTAGGTTAGGGTTAGTGTAAGGGTTGGGGTCAGGCATTTAGCTGTGATGGTTAAGGTTAGGGTAAGGGGCTTGGGAATGCATTATGTCAATGAGTGTCCTCACAAAGATAGAAGTACACGGCTGTGTGTGTGTGTGTGTGTGTGTGTGTGTGGGTGGGTGTATGTGTGTGTGAGAGTCTGCTCTGCCAGGGGGGGCCTTGTGAAACCAGCCCGAGTCTTTACATGAGCTGTGTTTTATTATGACTGGCTGAAAGGCCGCTGATCTACAGTTGTACAAGAAAAGATTTGGAGAAAAAAAAAAAAAGAGAAAAAAACACTGTAAAAATATCCTGTCTGAGAGAGAGAGAGAGGGTGAGTGAGAGGACGAAAGAGAGACAGAAAGAGAGAAAATAAATGTCTAGAAGGGGAAAGTTTCTTCTTCCTCCAAATGTATTATGACTACAGAGAGTGAAAGTGCAAAAAAAGATGGAGGGATTTCTGCTTTTAAATTGTCTTCATCTGTGTGTGTTTCGTGTGCTTCAGATCCAGCTGTATAAATAGACACACACACACACACCTCTTTCTGATTTGTCTCCTAATACGCGCCGCTGCTCCGTCTCGTTCTTGATTCATCCCGTGCCCTCTCTCTAATGTGTGTGTGTGTGTGTGTGTGTGAGGGAGACAGATTGGCAGACAGTTGAAGGCACTTGTGGTTGTGGTTGTTAGGGCGTCGGGTCGTGGTTGAGGTGAGGGTACTGTACATGTACGTGTGTGTGTGTGTGTCTGTGTGTGTGTGTGTGTGTGTATGACGCCGATGCGGACTGTTGTGGTTGTGGTAATTGTCTCTGATGCGAGGCAGCGTTTATGGGTAACGACCCATCTCTCTCTCACTCTCTCTCTCTCTCTCTCTCTCTCTCTCTCTCTCTCTCTCTCTGTCTCTCCATCCAGTGACTAATTACCTGATTCCCCATGGATTTGTTTCCTCCTTCCCCTACAACTGTTCGGGTTGTTCCACTAAATGAGAGCATGCTGATAAGTGGAAATACATTCAAACGGAGCCAAACTGAGCTGAGCCTGTTCGCCCAGTTTGCTCAAACTGTAACAGGATGAGATTGAACATCTGATCTTTGTCCCGCCTGAGAAGTGGAATTAGGTTTTTCCTCCTTAGATCCAAACTACGTCCCCCCATGTGATGTTTTTGAATATGATCTTTACGCAGATTTAAGTGAAGAAATGACTTTGCAGAGAATCAACAAAAGATGCTATTATATTTGGAACTACGCTACTGGTTTCAAGTTTCCATTGTCCATTGTTATGTCTAATTGTCATTCGCACTGATCACAGGTTATAGAAAACCAGGATGTAGCATCTGTTGGGAGGCTTGGCGTTACAGCTCGCTTTGTCAGAAACGTTGCAACCAGAAAGTCTATATGTGGTTAATGTGCTGCGAAGAGTTGCGCTGGGACATTGTACAACTTCTGAGGTTTACTTTTTTTGTCTTTGTTTCAAACCCGCCTCCCCACCAGAGTTGACACAACCAATCAATGTGCTTGATGTGCAAGTCCGCAATACGAGTTGTTAAAATTTGGCTCCTCTGAGAGCCTCTGCAAACTTCTATGTGTAGGTTTGCATAGATGTTAAAGGTCTCATATTGTAGAAAGTGAGATTTCCATGTCTTTTTTTATTATAAAACAGGTCTAGGTGCTATATAAATACTGAAAATATCATAAAGCTCAATTCACGGTGAAATGCACACAGCTTGTATTCAGAAACTGTGCCTTTAAAGGAGCTGTCAGGACTTCCTTAAGGTTGTGATGTCACAACTGTACACTCACCAGTGAAAGTGCTGCTAAATTCTGTGTAGTTAACACAAGATGGCGACAGGGCAGATACGGGGACAGGTCTAGAAGGGAGCCTGCAAATTGCTAAATCGGTTCTGAGATCTGCCAAAACTTACAAAAACTCTTGCGACACTCGCTGCCCGACGACCTAGCTTAACCTTAACTATTCGAGATCAATGCCTAACATAAACTATTTCGCGAGAGTTTTTTCCAGTTTGCTGTTTCTCTTCTAGCCACTACCCAGATACGGAAGACCAGAAAACGCTGACTGGACTTTTTTGGGACAGGTTCTTAAAAAGATGGTGTACAACTCTGGAAAGTTATCACAGCGGCAGTCATTTTATCTTTCATCATTCATGTTACAAAGTAATCTGCCAAGAGTGTGCGACACCTGTAGTGTGTGATTCAGTCTGTCAGCTCTAATACTGACAGACTGTGACCAACAGTCTCAGGTGAAAATCATCAACAGTGACTATTCATATTCAGTATGTCACGTGTCTTAGGCCCCAGTTTATACAAAAAAAAAGTCACCTCGAAGCTTTTTCCTGATCATAATTTTAAAAGAAAAAAAATCAGATATGTGTGTCACATGTGAGGAGAATGAAATGATCAGAATTGGGACACTTGGAGCTGCAGTGTGAATGTAGCCTGAAGGGATTAATTTCTCTAGGGCAGGTCATGGAATTTCATTTTTTACAGTGCTACTCAGTAATAGTAATACCATCCAGACCTGCCGTGTCTGACGTTTTACCTGCTAACAGGAGAAAAATCCAGCCTCAAACTCCTGCTGAGTTCTTGATCCTGAAATATTTACATCCAAAACATATTATTATTATAGATTATTACAAATACGTAAACCGAGATATGTAGAATGCCTGAAACATGCATCCTATCATATTTCCTTTTTTTAGGACACTTGACTGCACATTCCAGCCAGTCACTTTTCTAAGTTAAACAGACATACTTATGACCTTCTCAATACTTCTTCTGTGGTGTTTCTTGCTCATTGGCCCCCCGCCTTCTTGCTAGAGTCACAGTTTATCAGCGAGCACCTCTCTAACCTCCGGCCTCTGTGTCTCTCAGGTGCTTCCTTCATGGGTTCCTTCCTGGCCAGCAGTCTGGGGTCGCCG
>CAKALG010016460.1:0-33806 GCA_916700815.1 Helicolenus hilgendorfi
AAATAATCTTTATTGTTAGGCTATTATTAGGTATATTGTTGCTTTTTGAATGACAAAAGGACAGTTTTAACATTAATTACATATTAGTTTATTGTTAAATGCAGAACACAGAAGGGCAATGAGGCGCAGCGTTTTTTTCAGCTGCGACGCTTTGGTTGCGTCTGGTTGCTATGATACGGAATATCCGCTGAAGTAAAAATGTCAGACTTGCTGTTCTTTGTGTATTAATTTCTCCTCCGTTGTTGTTGTTGTTGTTCAGCATTTGTAGCCTACATTGGATGTGACGGTTGGTTTTTGTGGTATTTGTCCAGCACCTCCTCCATTGTGATTGGACGGCTGGGTAAAAAGTGACAGTGACGAGCGTTTTACCCAAAGCTGAACATTTTTAAACTCTGAGCAACCGGAAGAAAATGCTAAACGTGCAGCGTTCAGCGCAGAATCGTCACACTGCTGCCGTTTTTAGCATGGTAAAGCATTTAGCATGCAAAAAAAGAAAATTGTGAACATAGGCGAACATTCTGCCATAGGCAGTGGCGGTGGCTTGTCATCCCATGTGGTTGACTTGTCAATAACGCGGTGTTACAATATTACGGTTATTGCAACAGCCCTAATAAGAAGTGCTCAAATTTGGTTATAAATGACTTTTGACCAAGAGATAAACTGTGTAGGACTTTACAGAAGTGAAAATTTAAAGTGTCAATTTTTTCTGACGTTCGAATTGGTGACGCTATTTCTAAATTATCTCAAGCATATCTTGTCTTTTTACTTATCGGCCAGCGTATATGGTGTTGTGATATCTGTGATAGACTAAAATTAGCTAATATACCTGGTTGGGGTTGAGCAAAATGCATTTTTGCTTATGATAATTTTTACAATATTTTAAATAGCTGATTAATCGACTATCAAAATGGTTGCTTAATTAATTTTTTGGTTGATTGGAAAAAGTATGTACATGATATGTTGAAGACACATTTGAGTTTAGTTTATCCCGTCTGTGGGAGGTGCAGTAATCTGGTGAGATATGTGAGTAACACAGATCGACCTGCCTCACAGATGAATAGTGGGAGAGAAGCACTTCCTCGTCCGTATGCCCATTTACTATTGAACTGTAAAAACTCAGAGTGGCCAGTGACAGCGATGGAAAGGCTGTCAGAGGATAAAGGAACAAACCCTCTCTCTCCCGCAACACTATTTATAGCTGAGCACGTGCAAATGTCAATAATTTATGCTGACACTTGTAAACGACGCTCTCACATCAATAATTGTGTTGCTAAAATAGTCAAGGAAACTAGCGTCTGGAGCACAATTTGGGCGGCCGGGAACAATGGAAATGCTTTTTCTTCATAAGTGTAAATCACACAGTCTTGTAATGATTGATGTGAGGCTGGGACCCACGAAAAGCTCCAAAACTGTGCTGTTAAATTATTTTATTTGCACGTAATGAATCTGGTGAAAACCAACAAGGTGCCTGCCCTGTATCAATGTCAGACTGTTATGCCGAAATTTAGATGCCAAAGGAGTTACCCAACCCATCTACCCTTATATCTACTTCGTGCTCTGCGTGTCCCGATTTCCAATGTGCACATGAAGAAAAGCATAGCAATCAATATTTCCTGCGCTAATTGAAGTGCTTTTTATCTTGTTGGACTAACAGTGTAGTGTGCTTGTGTGTGTGTGTGTGTGTGTGTGTGTTTGTGGGGCACTTGTATATTCATCCGCATAGCTGTCCACTTCTCTTTGTCTGGCCTGTCCTGCCTTTTAAACTCTGTCAGCCTGTGGAAGCGCCGGCCTCTTTTATCAATATTTATGCCAGACAGCTATTTGGACCCAGGTCACGAGGTTCCGCATTACTTACAGTCAACTGACTGTGAATGCAACTCATGGATCACACCGCAGATGTATGCCTTAATCCTCCGTCAGTTTAACGTCCCTTTTTCTTTGGTTAACCAAAATGGAGTTATTGAATAATTTTCAACTAATCATTCTTTGCTACCTCTTTGATTTCCCCAGAGAGAAATGTAAAGTATTGTGCCGAGATAACCACGTCTGAAGTCGGTAAATGTATCCCAGATGACTCGGAGAAGTTTTCTCAGTCAGAGCCGCAATATGTCGCAGTATCTCAAAACAAAATTCAGAAAATCAATACAGGGAGACGCTGCAAATGGATATTGCTGTTTGACAGTCTAATTCCCTTTATCATGAGAAAGAGCCGGCCCGAGTCTTAACAATTAATTTAACGGACGGGTCCTCGAGAGATTTTAAACCTCAAGGGTCTGAACAAAACGTCTGCGGTGAAGAAAATGACGAGGACATAAATGGGGACGGTCTTATTTTATTCTAATGTCATTATCTGCTGATGTTTCCACTCCACTAAATGACAAAACAAGTAAGGGCATCAAGATTTAAAACTTCATCATCAAGCCTCTCTCTTTTCCCTCAGCCTTGGTGAGGCATATAGGCATGGCTGTGAATGCCCACTATGAATTCGAATAAGTCTCCAGTATGTGAGTCTCTGTAGATGTTCTGTCCAACAATCACAACTTTCTCTGCTAAATCTTCGAAAACCTTCAAGGCAATTGCATAGCAAATATCAAGTTTGCCAACCGGGAAATTTCGTCTGAGGCTATGCTTATGTGTGGTAATCTTCCAGACTTTCAAGTGCAATCACTCTCCAGTGGAAAGTCCGGCTCTTCATTTGACACGGGGTGTTACACTGGACCAGCGGCTAATTATGTTGGCCCAATGATTAACATTTAAAGGAAACACTATCTTCCACAGTCAGGGCAATGGTTGCATCACAAGGCGCTGCCAAGATTTTTTTTTTCCCTTATGTATGCGCTATCTCTGTTTGTGATGAATCACTGTGTTTGTGTGTATGTATATCTGTTTTCAAATCCACTTACATGCAAGTAATGTTAGATTACCAGTAGCAAAGCTAGCCTTGGTCCATTTCCAAGAACACCAAGAAGGCACAAAATGTATACTTTATCTAAAAAAAAAAGCAAAAAGGCTTATCTTTACAACCGTACATACTGTTGGATTTTTTTTTTTTTTTTTATACTTTTAGCTCTTGAAAACAGAGAAAAATACACAAGTGATGTATAATGTCTCACAGAACAGCCATATTACAAAGTGCCTTCTGGAGAAAGGTTATTCCGTTTTACAAAGGTGAGTGGTTTATCAGGAAAGGTTGGACTTGTGGTTCCTTTGTAAACATTTATCACAGCATTAGAATACAGCATCCATCCAGTCAAATTAGACCAGTTGTCAATATGAATATAGGTAGATATCAATTGATAATACAGATCAGATTCATATCATGTGTTAGAAATTTCAACACTGAAACCCAGATATCAGTTTGATTCCCAATACAATTTATTTCTTTTTAAATTATTTGGGTGGGGGGTACTTTTTTGGGAGGGTTTATGACATACAACAAATGTCCCTAGGCCCGGGAAATTGCCGTTTTATGGCATGCACTGTAACCACTCGGCTACCAAGGTGCTCCATACTTATACTGTCTAAACTATAATTAGGTAAATGTTTGATTTTGAGTATTTAGAGCGAATTAAGCTTAACGTCTATGCACAATTTTAGCTTTATAATCACAGACTTTAAAGCAGGGGTATGAGGTCCAGTTTCTAAAATGTCCTCCCCGCTAAGGTCGGACAATAATGTCTAAATTGTGTCCTATAGCCTACCCTTACATCTGTCAAATGAAATCAACAATGTGCATCTCTATATCATTTTAACAATATTTATTGTCAGTTTTCAAAGTAGGATACTTTTAACAGAGAAAAAAAAATATCTTTCATGGAAAACAAATAGCTATCTTTACCATGAATAAAATTAGTTCTAACACAAAGAACTCAAGGCCTACATTTCAAG
The DNA here is from genome assembly GCA_916700815.1 of Helicolenus hilgendorfi. NCBI lineage: Eukaryota > Metazoa > Chordata > Actinopteri > Perciformes > Sebastidae > Helicolenus > Helicolenus hilgendorfi. Next base: position 3,889 of record CAKALG010016460.1, read on the forward strand.
TAAAAGAAAACAAGACAGCATCTTCAGAATAAATTGCCTCTTTTAGAAAAAGTCCAAACAGAGCTTTAGGCAGCCCCTTTTATCTTTATAATTTTTATCATTATCATTATTTTTTGTTTTCCTTTTTTTTTTACTTACTTACTTTCCTAGTGAGAGAAATGGGCCTCCTGTGAATCTTGGCTTGAATTCAGAGTCTGAAATTAAGATTTTTCCTCACCTGGCTGCCACCTGGCAGGTCGCTAAACAGTTCTACCGGCTACTCTTCTTCTGAAATCTATGTAGAACGCTTTTAGAATTGTAAACATTGAATCAGTGGTACCACACAGTAGAAATATGGAATATATCATGTAACTTTAATCCTTGACTGATTTTAAAGTAGGAATTGCTTTAAAAAAATCATATTTCATAATATAAGGTCTGATGTTTCATGCTCCATGCTGTCATCTCAGTCACATCTCTCTAACTGTCTATGCATGGTAAACAATGGATTTGATTGGCTCAATTGAGTGAAGTATTAGCGTATTAACTGGATTAGCTGTGACCGTGGCCTATAGCCGCAACCGACAGAAAAAAACCCCCCACAATGCTCTGTGAAGTTTATTATTTAGTATTTATTTATCAGAGATTGGTCATGGGTCTGAACATGAACGCTACTTGGGCTGGGTCCGGACCACGGCTCACCATTTATTGATGCCCGCTCTTAAGTGTAGGAAACTGAAACCATTAAACCCTCACAATATATTTGTCTTGTGACCTCACACTGGGTTTCCCCAGTTTATTTTTGCCACCATATTAAAAGGTTGCCATGACGGATGTACACAAGCAGAACACACTGAATCTCTCTTTGTGGATCAGGATGGAGCTAATGAGTATTGTCAAGATAAAGAACATTGTGACAATAACCTAATGACCACAGTTCACAGAATAAATAACTGTATATCTACAAATTGCAACACTAGTAGTTATTCTGTGCTCTAAAAATAGCCCAGTGTTTTGGCAAAGGCGAAAGATCCGCATCACGTTTCAGGCAGGCTCATATGGAGTAATCGGGGCCGGACAAGACAGCATACAATTACAAGCACAAATTACAGGTCTCCGCATAGTTTTATGTGTAGCTACTGTGCTCCAACCATTGTTCCTAGAGATCCATTGTTTTCCAGAGTTATAATGGCATTCACAGTTTAAAGACAGGACTTGTAAAATGCTAATTCGCATTGTCTTTGTTTCCACATTGTGCAGCAAGTGGAGAATTCAGTCTCCAGTGCTACACAATGCTTTTACCACACACTGTATTCCTTTTTGATACTAAGTGAATAACAAGAATCTCCATTGTAAGTTTGTAAACTTTTTTTTTTTTAATTTGCCAACAGGTTTATACAGGGATAAGATGCATTGAGGTTACACGGATTGGATGAAAAAGTATCAAAATATTCTATAAAAAGTCAGCTCTGCAGAAGCCAAAAAAATCAAGAACTGGCTACATTAGTTTCAAGGCAGCTCAGTGATGCATGAAATAATGTCCTGTGGCATGTTGCTAAGACCCATCCCCGATGGGAACAAGCACTGAAATAGCCACTGAGCTCCAGTATGCAGGCCCCGTCAGCTCTAAGACTGGGCAAGCCAGTCGCGACTAACATCTCTGCGTTTCTTCTCATGCCATCATACAATGTCTCTTTCATGCCACGCTTTTATGTTTGTTATGTAACACATCTGTACAACGCTTTTCACTTTACAGCAGCTCCTCTCCGTCTGACATCCAGCTCCGTTCCCTTTGCTACCTGCACTTCTTCTGCTACTCTGAACCCACATGCTGTCGCTTTTTAATTGCTAATGTTTGAGCAGGTTGGAAGGTTGCAGTGAGCAATAGATGCCGGGATGTTGAGTCGACCAGACTGTCACGAGGTGACAGGTTTTGTTTGAACCAGGTACAAACATTCCTATTATACATGGTATAAAAACTCTCAATCGTAACATTCTGCCCTTTTGATGTACTGCTATTTATTTACTGCTGGAAGTGGTCTGCAGTGTAATAAATGCCCTTACTATGAAAACTGTACCCACCAGTTTCATATCAAACATGACAAAAAGCTCCAATTCTCACGGCACTGTCTGTTCAGTGTGAGACAAAGAATGGCTTATACATTACTGTGTGAACTGCCAGCACTTTATTCGGTGGCATATGCTCAGGTTCTTATCATCTTTGAGACAGTTTATGTCACTATAATTGAAAGGAACTTATTCAGCCAGACAAGGAAGCCTAACCACACACTGAGCTCACATCTAGTGCAGCCTCACAATCATTTATGGCAGTTGTGTGTGCCATTTTTTTAATTTTTTTTTTTAAAGCAAAGTGCCTTTTGGGAAAACTGTAAGGATTGTAGTTTAATTGAATTGTGCTCAAACATCTCACTGCTACATATTTTGCATAGAGCTGCACAATTAACGTCTGTGCATCTGTGCATGTGTGTGAGAGAGAGAGAGAGAGAGAAAGAGAAAGACAGAGTTCATGTCTTTGATGAAGGGTTACTTGTTTTGCTGGTATTCAACAATGAAGTCTGTTTATTTAGCCTAGATCTTCCCACTAGTGTGGGCGGGGGAGAAAGAGAGCACTCTGGACAGCTGTAGCTGCTCCCAACGGGAGGAACTACGAGTCTGTGTCCTTGTCTCTCAGTCCTCAGTCCTGACAGTTGTGCTAATGCATAAAGTTGGCGGTTTGTGGGTCGGGTTCGGGTGGTTGATTAATGCATATTTTTTTTGTGGGTTAGGCGATATGGATTGGCTCTCATAACGGGTTGAGTTGGTGCGGATATTAAAAGTCCCAAACCCGCGCAACACTAGCCTGCTGCTTGATAGGCTTTGAGTGTGAACATACCAGAATGAGAGACATGTCCATTGAGAACCCTTTTGATACCTCTTAGCTAGAGAAGATGAGCCTTAGGCAGCAATCAAGTTGTAAACTTAGCTCATACCCTGGGAGGAACAAGGCTACGTACGTGGTTTGAACTCTACACCAATAATTGACATGTGAGAGATTAGTATGTTTGAACAAATTTACACCCAGCTGACAGCATTTGAAAACATTTCTGTCTGTGCTTTACTTCTTCACCTCAGGCAGGTGCATGTTAGCTATTGGATGGGGGTCAGTGTTTGAATTCATCTCTTCAAGCTGGTGAGACGGCGAGGCACACTGATGACGGGTATGTCTGCTAAAATAGAAAAGGGCTCCTCTACATATTAAACACAGCCCTGAAGAACACTGTGTTAATGTCAGGTGTTCCCTACGGTGCAGCAATGTCAGGAGCATCTGGCTCGTTTCAGGGAAGAGGGCCAACATTTTTCTTAACATGCAGTGTGGTACAATGGCACAAATTAAAGGGGGGAACATCTGCATTTGTTACCTCAGGTACGAGAGGTAGAGGGAATAGCACAAGTTCTTTGGCACCAATATGCAATATTGATCCTGAGAAGCAGGAAGTGGAAAGAAGACATGCTTTACAACAAAAGCAAGAATTGTTCTTGTGTTTTACAAGAAATGGGATGATAAGGTTATTGCCATTTTTTAATGTTGCATTCTCAGTGTGCTTATTTCAATTAAAGACCTGAAGTGTAGCTATAAGTGGGCCGCTGCGGCTAAGGAGATAGAGCGGGTCGTCCACTAATCGGTAGATCAGTGGTTCGATCCACGGCTCCTCCACATCCAAGTGTCCTTGGGCAAGATACTGAACCCCAAATTTTTCCCGAAGGCTGTGCCATTGGTGTGTGAGTGTGTGTGAATGAGCATTTAGGTTAGAGCTTGATGAGCAGCTGGCACCATGCATGGTAACCTCTGCCATGTATTAATGTGTGTGTGAATAGGAGAATAGGTGAATGTTGACATGTAGTGTAAAGCGCTTTGAGTGGTCGAAAGACTAGAAAGGTGTTACCAAAAAGGCATTGGTGGGAATGCCAGTCCGTTTATTATTAGAGTAGACTGCATTTCTGCATTTGGCAGGTTAAGACCAGTGGGCTACCTCCGGGGTCTGAGAAGTGAAGCCAATGCAGAAGTGCCTTAAACCTGCATTCTTTTTAATAGCCAGCAGGGGGCGACTCCTCTGGTTGCAAAAAGAAGTCTGATTGTATAGAAGTCTATGAGAAAATGAGCCTACTTCTCACTTGATTTATTACCTCAGTAAACATTGTAAACATGAGTTTATGGTCTCAATCGCTAGTTTCAAGTCTTCATCAATACAGCATGATGTTCATTTAGTAAATTATGCTCCCATTTAGAGTAAAATAGACCATAAAGCAGGTGATGTTTTAGGACGTGGCTACCTTGTGATTGACAGGTCGCAACCACGGCATTGTCCAGTCTGGGTGTTTGGGTCCGTGTTTTTATCTTACAACTTTAACCCTTTCACAGTGTGTTTTCAGTTCAAGAAAGTCAATTGTAATGTTTTGATCACCTTAAGGGTTCGGTTGTACTTAACTCCACCCTCTCGTGTCACTTCTGGTTGCAAAGAACCAAGATGGCGACGGCAAAAAAACAAGATGGCGACGGCCAAAATGCCAAACTCGAGGCTTCAGAACCATAGTCCACAAACCAATAGGTGACGTCACGGTGACTACGTCCACTTCTTATATACAGTCTATAGTTAAGATAGCATTATGGAAATAATCTTATTTTTTTTCAATATTGATTAACCTGCTTATTATTGTCCTTACTAATTGATCAGTAGATTAATTGTGTTGTCTATAACTTAAAACAGAAAATAGCGACAAATTCCAATTACCCAAAACCCCAAAATATATGATATACGTTTGATAGATTAACTATCATACAGCTAGAAATACAGACTATTTGAGATTTTTACTTGGAAAATGACTCGAACGATTAACCAGTTATTAACATAGTAGCTGATGAATTTTCTGTTGATCGACTAATCAAGTACTCAATTGTTTCAGCTCAAATTGGAGACTGTGTTGATTATTGCTACCGTAAAAAGTATTCACATAATAACCACGTACTGTAGATTACAGTGGAAACTGTTTATAGTTTGTCCGGGTGAAATTTATCACTATAAGCACTTGATTATTATAATAAAAATGTTGTTGTTGCGCTTCTTTTCTCATGCAGATTACTATCTAATTGACATTTGTATATTATTATTAGTATTATTATATAATTAAACGGACCGCTTCGCTATTTACTGGCTTGCTGCCAAATCTTCTCCCTTCTCCCTCATCAAGGGTGAAGCATTGCTGTTTTAGGCCGGCCCTGCGCTACCGCAGCGCGGTTTCGACTGTTTAATGGGAGATTTTGAAGATGTGGAACGGTTACCAGACAGACCAAAGCATAAAATGATGGAGGTTAAAATGGCTTTGCCAAATCTATGAAAATCAAAGTGTGTAGGCTTTCGTCAGCCCCCATTAACAGGGTTAGTAGGTTGTGTAATAATGACATCCCTGTTAAAGTCTAGGACTGCAGTCGTCTTCTGGAAACACACAGAAAATCCTTAGAAAACCTCAAATGGTTGTCTTCAGCAGTCAACTCTCCCTGATTAATCAACTGATAAGGACGTAGCGAAATGACAGCGACATGATGAAATTGCTCAAGGTTTTATCAAAAAGGTTTTTGAAAGAATCTTTTTTTTTTTGTCTTGATTACAGCCGCAGTCAACAATCCCCGGCTTGGAGACGAAACAAAGCGGTTCTTAATTTCCAGCAGTTACAAATGCCAGAACCCAAGGCGCATGGAGGAGGCAGATAAAGTTGTTATTGGCAAATGTCCTTGGTGCAAGCAGAGTGAGCGCTCAGTAATCCTACTGTGTTATTAGTCTCCCAGGACCCTGGGACTCTGCGTTACTATCACAGGCTGGTCCCATGTAGATAACACCAGCTCCATTCACTCTCACATCTACTCATAGCTAAATTGACTGCAATTATCAGGACTAGGGAGCTTATTATTGCCCTCTTTTATTTACACATAGGCTCCCATACGAGCCCTAAAGTTTTTAATGGTGGGAGATGTTGGGCATTTCCTAACATGTCTTAATTCTCCATTAAATCCTCTGGAAGAGCAGCATTGATTTCATCTGCTTCCCCCTAAGCCTTAATTGACCATGAAGCAATCAGGTATATTGTATAGTTTGCATTTTCATTTGCTTGTTGACCAATCAAGAAAGTTACTTGGGTGAACTTGAGGTTAATTCACACGTGTCTCAGTGTTAAACATGCAATACTATTCTGTAGACGAATCCGGGGAAATACAGGAAATAAACGAGTCACAATTATTGCGGCGGTATCTCCCTATAATACGCACACGTTTGAATGCAAGCTGTCCTAAGAAGTGTACAATTTGGTACTTTTACCTTTACTTTCTATGTAACGTTACTTTTGACAACGATAGGAGTTCGGGAAGAACATAAGCTATTCTCAGCTGCCTGACGCTAGCCTAACATGGTGAAACAAATAACGTGAGCTAATTTAACACTGCTTAGCTAGCGTAGCTAATAGGGATGTTAATAATTAAACGTTTAACCGTTAACCGACATTAAGCATTTTAACCGATTAACACTATCGGTTAAAACGTCTAAAAGAAATATTAATAATTAATTAAAAAGAGGAGCGGCTCGTCACTTTAAGGAGAAAAGCTGGTCCACCTTAACAGTCCACCTTAAGAGGAGGAGCCGGAGTTGCAGGATACAGGAAGGTACAAATCTTGTCAATTATCGGTTTAGAAAATTTTTCAAAATTAGCATCCCTAGTAGCTAATGTTAGTGGGCTAAAGGTATTGCCTAGAGGCCGCGGTGATCCCACAGAATGAATTAACTCAATCAACAAACTGTGGCGTTATTAGGGCTGTGTATTGGCAAGAATCTGGCAATACGAAACGTATCATAATACACAGGTTACGATTCAATATATTGCGATATATTACGATACTGTAAGCAAGGTGATATGGTGATAAGTGTATTTTTTTCAAATCTGATTTTAGGAAAACTGTCATAGTATAAAGACACACCACCATATGTTTGAAATCTGAGTAAAAAAAAAAATACACTATGTGAAATGGCTACTATGGGGATTAACATCATCACACATCAATACAATTAGACTCATTAAATCCACAAGAGTCTCAGCTTTCCAGTCATACCCAATTTATTTAATTCTAAGACTGTTCAGGGAGCCCAGTATACAGAAATATTCAAATACATACAGTACATTTGCCCAAAACTGCATGTGATTATCATAAAGTGGGCATGTCTGCAAAGACATTTCCTCGACAAAATTTAGCGTAACTTTGGAGCGTTATTTAGCCTCCTTCGTGACATGCAAGTATGACATGGTTGGTACCAGTACCTTCCCTGTGGCTTCAAAATTGAGCCCGCTACAACCTTGAAAGACTGAATTGCGGCTGGGTGCGCTGGTGGATTTTGAAGAGGTTAATTAAAAATCGATACAGCGTTGTTTTCTTACACCCCTAGGCTTTATTGTGAAATATAACATTAGTTGCTTTAAATAGGACAAAGTAAAGTAAACATCATTAATTGGTAGTCATCACAAACAGAACACGTACAAAGTGTCTGCCGTGTTAACTGACTCAGACAAACGCGTCCTGGTTGCTTATAGTTACTGCAGCTGTGTCCTCGTAAAAGCCTTCACTTTAACTTTAATCAATTATAAATTACATAATCATCTGTCTTTATTATCTACTCCATTTACTGTGAGTTACTACGAGCAACCACGGACACTTTCGGCTGAAAGTTACCAGTTAACACGGTTAGCAGACAGTGAGTCACTACGACATGCCACCGCAGTAATGGCGGCGCAGCTTGTGGAAAACACAAAGCAGTCGCCGGAATCATCTACAGTAGACACACTATTTGATTAAAAAATGTAAAGGTTTCAGTAAGTTTGAGTTCAAGTAACATCTACTGCACAATTTATGTTGCTATTTGCTTCTAATATTTACAGCATCTGCATCTACTTCTGTGTTTATTCAGTGGTTGGAGTTCACTTAACTCTGGCAACTGCTTTAAAAACAAACAAGTAAGGGCCAGTGGCCTCAGTGTCAGCTGCCTCACGCACGAAACAGGGGTGTAAAAAAGCTACAGTATGCTCCTGAAAAAGGCAAGCTGCCAAGTGGCAGGGCAAAGCAGGTGAGACCATGACCCTCTCTATCAAAAGGATGACCTGTGGTCACCTGCTATAGGCGAAGCCTTTAACCCTGCTCTCGCTCAAAATCTGGAAATACGGACTGAGCTGTCAGTAATCTAAACTTTAGGAGGACACCAGAAAAACTGTATGGGAACTTATCATTTCTGACACGGCATGTGTCGAAGCATTCTCATTTGTATTCAGAGTTTCTAGGGGCTTTTCTTTCCATTCATCCAAGCATGGCAGCTGAAAGGCTAAATAAAAATTAGGCTCATCCATATGGATAAACTGACATACCATTAGACCTAAAGCAACGTACGCTGGAAAATATTTTCTTCAAGAAATGGTAAAGGGGCATATCACATAAGTGCACTCAAGTAAGAAACAAATTGATAAATGCTACTTAATAACCAAAAACAAATCCACAAAGATTATCACTTGCTGACTCGCAGTAACTGCATGCAGTTAGAAAGTCATCTGTTATATCAAAGAAAAACAGACCTGTATTATGTATGAGCTTTATCATGACCGTCCCAATCTTGCGTGCAAGTGCATGACAAAGCACAGAATAATCATCAGTAATGCTGAAACAGCTCCGGAGTGCCATCCCGCTTTACCGGAAGCAAGCTGATGGTGGGGTGCAGTCGGCCTCAAAGCCGCCCAGCTGAAAAAAAATGGGCACTGAATCATTTCATTCTGAATTCTGGCCAAAAAACAGGCAGAACACTGACATTTTATTTGCATAAAAGGGTTATCTCCGTAATGGGATATTCATCAAAGACATCGCAGAATTGGGATAGATTTTAATGAAACAGCATGCGTTCATACATTATTGAACGTGGACCCTCCTGAAACGGTGTGCCTCAAGTTTGCCGTGGGCTGTTATTCCAACTGACCTTTTGAAAATTTAATCTCTGATTACTTTGAATGGAAAAATATTGAAATAAGTGTATAGGTCTTATCTGCAGCTCACATTTCAACTCAGAGCTTTGCATATGGCGTATGGAAATACGGTGTTTCAGTTTCCATGTTGTTGTTTTGGCCAAATAGGCAATTTTGGAAACGAGTCTAATAGACGGATCTTCTACTGACCTTTGAGAGAGAATATGTATGCGTGGCCCACTCACTAAAGCATATGCCTGAGTCTTTGTTTGCGTGGGATCTCTTTCATATTTTACAGAGAAGTAAAGAAGAGAGAGATCAACTTCATTGATAGAATTTGTATAACATGAGATATTAATACAGGCAAAAAGCCCATTGACTTATGGGCTTTCCCATATCTATGCTCTGCATGAAACAGAGGGGATTGCACGATATTGTGTGTTAAAATGAATTATTCAAGTGGGTATCTAAAAACTTGCGATCTTGCTGATACAACATGTGAAAGGACTTGCAGTAACTGTTGAAATATTCATGCAATTAAACACTACACGTGGAGTACGGGGGTTGAGAGGAGGTTAAGCCTCTTATGCATCAGTCACACTTTTTCACAGAAAGCGTCTTAAAGAGCTCACCACAGAATACATTTCTAAGCATGACACATGTACATAGTGTATTTTTTATTAACACTAAATGCTCAGTCATTGCCACTGGCATACAGGGGATGTTAATTGCCCAGTATGAGCATAAATTGGACCATTCTGATATCCAAGAGATTCTCCCCATAGGTGTAATTAGATGTGCAGCTGCCCAAGCATCCCCTATAGAGAACCTGCAGCGGGTAACGTTTCCTCCCTGTGGATGGCTGAAGAAAGATAATTGGTGTAATGTTCATGCCCGGTGTGGTGAGCTAATTAAAGCTAGGGGCATTGGCTATCAGATCTCACAAACTTCATAGCAGATGTCCACCGGTACACTACAAAATGTTCTCAAGTGACTTTAGAAAGAAAGTGGCTGAAGTTATATTTTACTTTTATTTGTAAAGTATGTAATGCTGTTTCTTTGGGATAACTTTTGGTCAAGAGGGTTTGAATAATGTAGTTGTTGAATTTTAATGGTCAGTTTTAGGTGGAATTATGAATCATAGAGCAACATTATATTGTCAGTGGTGGGTGTTCTTTTAATTACATTGTCTCATTGTTTTTTTTCAACCCCAAATTTAAACCTACTACAAGGAACTTTAATTTTGTGTTGATTTTGGCAATCTCTGTGGACAAAAGCTGTAGTGTTTGCAAGCACCAGAGTCCCTTAAGAAAACCTCTAATTTCACTGCAGCAGCTGTGTTTTACAGTCTGCCCAGTTCTGGTTCTCCCGTGCCTCCCTTCCCTCCAGCGGGCTCCAACTATATAGAAATAGCCAATCTTATCGCTGATGGTCTTGTTTACTTGTGTAGTGAGTAAATGAGTCCTAAAATCCAGAAATTAGTTAGCATTTTCTCACTTTCGGTTCCCTCGTCTGGAAGTCAATAGTTTTTTTTAAATGGGTTTTAAGTTAGATGCCTGAATTAAGGTCTGTGGTTAACACAAGCTGAAGAGATTTTAACGTTTTTGTTCTACGACATAAAATACATCAGTAAATACCAAACTCTTGAATTTTGAAGTCTTAAATAAGGCGGTTGCTAACAAGTGGCTAAATGAGACTACTAAACGTCATCACGCCGACTCGTCTGCTTTTACAGTCTCGTTGTGTATAAGCAATGATGCGACCTTGGTGTGGTTTGTTTATAGCCGTTAGCTTGTTACTTCTGGCGATTGCATTTACACTTCAAAAATCATAAAAGTGGTGTTCATTGTGAAGATTATTTTACTGAAAAAAAGTATAAGTATCATAAACCTGTGTGTACCATAGAGTGTATTTTCTGCAACAATCCAAAACCCAATGGAAGAATCTCATTGGCTTTTTGTTGAGGGAACCAGGGCGATGCTAACTTCCTGGTCAGCCTACAAAAGTACGTCATCCCTGGAGCACTCTATAAAGGCATCAGTATTAAATTGAGACTGTTTCATAACCAGTTAAAAGTTCCTCACAGTAACTTTAAATGTGCTACCCTCCGTTTCATTACAACTCATGATTGACACTACCATTATTATGGTATTATGGTATTATAGATGGTATTATGGATGGTATTATTAAAGGCTGTGGGTGTTTGACACAGAGGGACACAAATTCATGAGAGCTACAGACTGAAGACAGAAGAATGAATATGAAGATATGCAACAAATCAGGGCACCAGTGGGTGATTTTTATTATTCACAAATGATGATACAGAATACACATAATAATCACACATCACAAAAAGATAAAACCACATCAACCTGTGCTTCAACAACACACTTAAGCAGTTCATCACCAAAGAAAATTGAGTTGCTTGGATGTGTTGAGTTGGAATAGTGCAACCTACAGATTAATCTGCAGCAATTGGACCCAGTTTGGCCATACAACTAAGTGGTTATGCCCATTTTATTAGCTAGCTCATAACTGCATAACAAAGTGATCAGCAGGTGATCTGCTTAACACTATTATATCCTGATTGTTGGACATGCAGAATGTTTACGCAACTTTATATTGTATCACATTTTATAATGAAGTCATTGTTTTAAACATGAATTACAGCAATAAGTACACATTTAAGTACACATTTTCTACTTAATTAGAAAAAATATTGTCAGAGGGGCACAAAATTATTTTATGGCGGTTCCCACATGGCACCCCCCGTGGGACCAACCCTGTTTTGATTTTAGATGCCAACTTTGATCACATGAGCATGTTTTTCAGTACAGTAGTTGCATTCCAGTCAGATTTTTAAGAGAGGACGTATTTATGTTGCATACTAAGTTGTGTTTCTAGAGCCTTTAGATCCCCCCCATTAGGAAATTATCCACGTTCTTTTCACAGATATGACAAATAATAACAGTAAGAGGGTGGATGTCCAGTTTAACCTCCATGGCAAATTCAGGAGACCATTCAGGAAAACGAGGTGCTGGGCTGCAATTGTGCGACAGTGATTATAGCTTTTATTTTGAGGCTTTTTCACAGAGAATGAAAACAGAACACCATTACCAAGCCATGATTGGACTCTCCTTGTCATCAGCGGGATAATTGTTCACGAGTTCATGATCTCTCTACAGTGCTGACTGAATTGATTCTGGGAATGAAAATCGCTGCACCTCCCACATGGCATTACCTCACTGATGCACCTCAGCGTTAATTCTGAGTTTGAGCTCTCCCTCTGAGAAAGCCCATTCCAGTCATCTGCTCATCATTTTAAGTGGAGCCGCTTTGCTGCGTCAATGCTTCGTCTTGTCATGGGAGCGGTAGGGATGGTGAATTAAAAACAGGGAAAGGAAAACTTACAATACAAAGATAGTTGTCTGTTTGGTGTCTTTCTATTGCTAAGTAAATCACTTTGCGATTTCTTTTTAGAATTGGGGCATTTTTATCCACACTATTCATAATTCTTTCTTGGAGGAAATAATATGGCATTAGTGTCAAAACCAAAAATGCCTCATATATTTTTCTATTTTTGCTTTTGTGATGGTAAAGGGTTAAGGGGGACAGAGATGTAGGTGTGGGTGATATCGGACGGGGGTCATCTCCAGCAACCCAGCCTGATAGCAGGACTGATGAGGACAGCAGACTGAGTCACTGCAGCAATCTGGCCTCCTCCAGAACGGCTTCACGGACATCAGCAATGAGATCTCCATTACTCTGTTAAACTGTGTCTGAGAACGCAACCTCACTATTATGTCAATGTCAGGGGCTTAATGCTGATTCATACAGCCGCACAAATCCCAGATTAACCTCCAAGCTGGAAGACCTCTTTCAGCAGCAAACTGCATGGCCAACTTTATGTCTGGAAGGAGGAGGCAATATGATTTTGTTTTGATAGCAGAGGCAGACTCGCGTAAATCCAGATACCTGTATCGACGTGCACAAGTAGACAAGCACACAGACTGGTAGTTTCAGAATGGGGACTAGGGCTGCGCAATTATGGCCAACTGATTATCACAATTATTTAGATCAATATTGAGATCACGATTATTTATCACAATTATTCATAGATTTTACGGACAAAATATTTTTATTGCAATTTCATATTTCAAATAAACAGAGCGCTGCTTTCACTCTAATGTTGTGCTACAATCCAACCATCAAAAACTCTAAATGTTATCCTTTGACTTTGCTATTGTCATCTACAGTGGTTATTTGTATAAAAACACACAATTCAAATGATTAGGAAATAAGTGATTGTATTTTTATTTTAATATTTGCTTTGAGTAAAAAAAGAGCTTGGCATTAGTAGTTCTAATTATATATTATAAGCTGCTTAGAGCTAGTGTTAGGAAGTTAAACAGGTCATAATTCCCTCTCTATTATCTTGTATATGTTGTTGTGAAAACATCTCATTCAAACAACTGGATTTATTCAAGTTTCTCGCCAAAAACTACATTTTACAAGATTACATTGGAATGCATCATGATAGCGTTAAAATTTACCATCGTCCAATAGCATTGTATACTGACTAGAGCATGAATGCACCATAATGTAACTCAATGAAGTCTCCATTAATGGAGCTCTTTAGCTCCGTGCTGTCAGCAGAAGAGCAAGTCACTGTGATTACTCTGAGCAGCATCATCAACTTCCACACCGCTGACATGTTGATTGTGTGTGTGACGTTACTGACTGTGCAGCTGTGTGCTGACGTAAAAAAAATCATGTGGCGGCTGCACATGTGTGTGACCATATATATGAGACTGCTGAAAACTGGCGAACGTCAATCGGCTGCTGATTGACGGTGCATCTCTAGCTGTTATTTTAGGGAGCGCTTGATTTATGCAGCAGAGTTTTCTATGAGCAGATATTAAACGTCAATATCGCAGTCGATCATTTTCATTTAATTGTGGGAAGCCAAAAATCGTGATCGTGATTGTAATTCGATTAATTGTGCAGCCCTGATGGAGACCATACTGTAGCAGCATGAATCTTTGGGTATTTCTCAAAATGTGAGTATAAATACTGCTCAACTGTTCATAATCTAAAATATTCTAAGATATGACATTGTGAATTGAATTCAGCTGCCAAATTATTATTTAATATGCTCAATGCCACATAGATTCATACACCATCCAATGTCAAATAAAAAGCCTGAAACCAAATCGTCGTCCTTCCTCAAAGATAATAGAGGGAAATCTGAGGCAGTATTGTTGAAGTGAGCCTTCTGTGCTGCAGTGCACCCCCACCCTGGCCTGGCTGGTTGGGCACTAAGAGCCGCAGTGTTCCTGTAAGAATGAGTATTAAGCCATAGTGGGGTGGAGGGCTGGCAGTGTGTGTGTGTGGTGGGGTGGGGGGAGTGTTCAGCTGCAAGCCCTTGTGTGCCGCCCAGTGGTATCAGTCTCCTTTTACAAAAATAAACCAAGCAAAAAGTGGGCAATTATAGTTTTAGGAATTAGCAGGCATAAAAGTATAATACATTTATCAGCTCAGCTGCAGGAGCTTTTGTATTTCCTTTTTTCTAATGTCATAATTTGAAACAGAAAATGCATTACAGATTGAATCTAAATTGAAAATAGGCCCCTGTGATACATTTTAGGATTACTGATACCTAGTTTTGCCATTCCTGATTATTCTACAGTGTTATCAACATGCCAGGACAGGCATGCACAGCGTAGCGGTGGTGTAGATTTTTGTATGCAGTTGCAGAGCTGGTTGGACCGATCTTGTAACTGTATCTTAGAAACACGTCGAGGCATGGCGCAGGAAATTGCATCATATCTTCTGTAAATCAACAGGCCATAATCTCGCTGAAAGTGTGTGTGTTGTTTGGAAATTGATAGGTGGTGAAAGAAGTGCAATACGATAATCAAAAACAAGAAGGCGGCCGATGAAAGTTTCTCTCTGGACAATGGCTACAAGGGTTTTGTTTGAAGAAATTGCAGTTTGGTGAATGAAGGCTTCTACTTGAAAGACTTGGCTTCTTCATCACAACAGCCACTTCCTCAACACAGGGCGTGGGATAAGCATCAAACTTTGAAACGTGATTTAGCTTTTGGAATTCATTATGAATCCGTGATAAGGATTTTGGGTGGCCTATTCGCTGAGCGGGTTGTGTATCATCAACAGCTGCCTCGGCTCCTGAGTCACTGCCCCTCTGCCCTCGCGTACTCTGAAGGGTTACATTGTACTGGATCCGTCTTGTTTGATGGAGATGATGAAAAATTACCAGCAGGCTGCTACCTTGTTCCCATTTCTTCTTTTGTTGTACGTGGACATGACGTTCACAACCACGGCCTTGCCCGGGTGTTTGGTTGTCATGCCCATGTAGAATAAAAGCAGAACTGGAGACAAGCAGATTACTGTTACCCAGCATCTGTAAAGAATTTGTGGATGTGCGTGCCTGTGCCTCCTGATGATTGCCTGGCTTGATCACATCCATTTTATTTTGCAACAATTTCGTCATCTGAGTCAACCTTGTTTTGAAGAGCTGAGGTCTAAACATTGATTTCCACATTGGAGCTGAAATGTTTACTCAATTAGTCGATTGACAGAAAATGAATCGGCAACTATTTAGATAATATTTCAGTCATTTTTCATGCAAAAGCTTTTCAACTTTGGGTTATGGACTGTTGGTCAGACAGAACAAAGGGATGCCCCGCTGAGGAACTTTTCCCAGCGGTTAATAAACACTAGTGTTGCCAGTTACACTGGACATTTAACAAAAAATATGTCGTCAAAAATGGTTGAATCAGTGCTCAAAATTTTGCACCAATTAATTTAACTTGAATCGGTACTCGGTAGTACTAACGTAATTTGGCCGGTACCCTTAAAAGAACCGACTTCAGTACCCAACCCTATCTACGGGTGGAGGAAATATGCCAAGATATGCTGCAGTGCGCTAACAAAGACAGGGAAGAAGAAAACAGCAAGCTAATAAACATGGATGTAAACGATGCTGGCTTTAAAATACAAAAGAAAAGAAAAATCAGCTTTGCAAATGTTTTACGAGGAAGGAAATGCACTCAACATGATTGTTGTACCTCAAGAATACCTACAATGCATTTTGTTAAGTAACACTGAATGTTAACATAGCTTTTGTTTGTTACAAGAAAACTCCTTAAGAGGACCTTAAAAGGATGATTCCACTTATCTTCAAAACATAATTTTCACGGGTTTTGCCATCACAACAATTGTGTTCTGAACTGCATCAGCTTCACGCAGCTCTAGTTTGTCAGGTGCAATGCTCTCAGACGCACACTGAACACTGAGGTAATCTTCAAACACTGACCCATAAAGTAATTAAAGCGTGTTCTTTGAACACAATGAAACAGCCCCACAGCTTTGAATAGCTGTGATTGAACTCTTATCACATTTAAGTTATAATGGTTTAAGTGTTGCACACTCACTTCATTGTCTACTTTGACTACCTGCTTTCTGACTGAAGAATGAAATGTCTTTGTTTCAACTTCATTCTTTCGTTGCAACACCCACATCAAAAAAAATCACTGGATGTGTATTATATTCGTGTGAATAGAATTGTTAACTTTGATTTTTTTCACACCATACAGACTCTGGATGGTTTTACTTTCCTAAAAACAATATGCAGAGGTTTCATGCAATGGCTAATCTGATATGCAGGCCCCGTTGCAGTGTAAGCTGCATGTTGGAAGGCCGTGTTATTAATGGCCTCGGGTTCAGAAGTTAGAGAAACAGTATATTGCTTTGGCCCCTTTCAGTGAGGAGCTGCTCTCCCAGTGAACTGGAGCTGTCTTCCCATCTCTTCTAAGACAAAGCAACAGAGCACCATTCTTCGTCTGACTGTCCCCTAACTCAACCTCAACCCCGTATAAGACCTAAAAATAGCAACTAATAATGGCAGGAACCTGTGTTAAGCACAGCTTACTGCTATCAGTGTGCTTTAGTTGTTCATGGGAACAATGTTTCAGCGCCTTCCCTTTTTTTTTAACGTTAACTGAGTATCACAGTCCCTTAGAGTTTACTTCATTGATCTGAGATCTATCACTGTGTGTCTGTCAGCTACTTC
The DNA here is from genome assembly GCA_916700815.1 of Helicolenus hilgendorfi. Taxonomy (NCBI): domain Eukaryota; kingdom Metazoa; phylum Chordata; class Actinopteri; order Perciformes; family Sebastidae; genus Helicolenus; species Helicolenus hilgendorfi. The sequence goes on from CAKALG010016460.1 coordinate 21,002, forward strand.
ACTTCCTCTAAAGCAGCCCCCCGGTCTCTGGACACAAAAGTCAGCTCTGACTTTATATTCATCCCTATAAATCCAGGATAAATCTAAACCAAGGTTGGCTACTCTTTGGGAATATATCTACCCTCACTTAGCATGACTTAATTTCAGGTAATACGAAGGGATGTCATTTCTTTTAAATGAATTCCAGATTTATTATGGCACACTGTTCCTCTGATAAGAGTTCAAGAACGTGTTGTAAAATCCGCGCCCGTTGGTCTATTACTGATGTCTATCTTCAAAGCTCAGATTGCAGAATCAAAGACAATGAAAGATGGCCTCCCTCGATAGCGCGGGACGTGAGTAGAACTAATCCGCTTTGACAAAAAAGATTGGTAATATTTTCTGACATGTATGTTGACATGCTCTTTTTAACTACTCCACATTTCCAAGACTGATTAATGAGAGCTAAGCCACTGGCGATTGATTTATTGGGTTGACTTTCAGTTTCTACTTGAAGGGACAACCACGTAGCTTTTATAAACAGATGTGCAGCTGCAGAGACAGATCTTCTCTGCATTGCATGCACTGCATAAGGCCACTAAGAATAGCAGCTACTCTCTTTAACAGAGTGGGGGAATTAACCCATAAGAAGCGACTCAGCAAGCACAATTGGCACTAAGACATGGCATATCATAGGGCATGTGCTGCAAGGTCATGTGGGTCTTTGTCTTGGCATAAGCAAACCAGAGTGGAACAAAGACACACGCATACAAAAAAGGAAGTTGGCAGCGATTTCAATACAGTGGAGCAAACAGTAAGTTGTGCCAAAACAGCTTCCTAAGCTAAGCGAGCACAATGTGGGAAGGAGTGAAGACAAAGATGTTAAGTTGAAAGTAGATTTTTTGAAACAAAAATGCAGGATTAAATTCATTGGCATTGCAAATAAATAAATAAATATGCTTAAATCCCAAGATTCCATTTGTACTTGCTCAACCTCCAAATACAGGCACATTTTTCTCAAAGCAGCACAGTCTAATGAAATACGGTGCACCTCTCCTGTTGCAATACTTTTCTACTTTGTTCTGCATATTGACTTTCTACTGTATGCTTCTGAGCAGGTCACTTCATGCTAAATTTTCCCCCAGCCTCAGCTAATTCTGTTTTTGAACATTTGAATGGCTGTTTTATTTCAGAACGAGCCATCTGTTCCATTAATGTGTGATTGGCAGTAAAACACTGTTTCTGAAGTTTTGAGTTCAAGCCAGGGGGGTAGGCCGAGCCATTAAACTACGATTGCTGGTTCACTACAATGGCGTTTGAGAACTGCTGAATGGAAAGTTGAAAAGCAGCAGGACCAGACATTTTTTATTGGTTTTGTGGAGGTGAAACTGACATTATGTTTGAAAATTTGGTTCACAACCCTGTGGAATAAGTACAACTGCAGCTATAGGTGGAGTCTTTGTGGTTTATTGCACTGTAGGTGCTGTAAGTATTGGTTTGATCAGTGTCAGGAGCAGGTATAGAAGCGGTGGGTGTGAGATTTCAAGTACTTCACGTCGCGCCTCGGGATTCTCTCAGGAAAGCCAACTCTCTACGCAGGTTTCTTACACTTGATTAAAGGGACAAGGGAAGGTTCTAGCAAAGTGTATTTTCTACAACATGACTCTACCTCTTAAGATATTATTCACAGCCATTTACTGGAATGTTTCCTCTTGTTCATTGTTCTTAAGGGATCCTGTAGTGTAGGCGAAGACACACTGTAATTACTTATTGATGCGGCTACATTTGTTTTTACGTTGGTCCTTTATCATAATGGGAGACGGACTGTAAAAGTTAAATGATTTCAGTTTGCACATAGAAATTCAAGAGATTTTATTTAACCATTTCAGCGTTCTCGCCTTTGTAAATCTTGCTGCTATTCATTAGGGCTGTGCATTGGCAAGAATCTGGCCAATACACGATATCATGATACTGTAAGCAAGGCAATATATTGCTATTTTTTAAATTAGATTTTACGAAAACTGTCATAGTATAAAGAACACACCAGAAATAAGCCATTTGAGAATGGGGAAAAATAACACATTTATACCGCATGCAAAAAACTGCATGGTTTTTGCCCCAAACTGCATGTGATTACCATAATTGGACATGTCTGTAAAGGGGAGACTCTTGGGTACCCATAGAACCCATTTTCAGGTCAAGGGGCTGCTTTTAAAATCGCTATGAGAGTTTTTCCTTGCCCAAATTTTTCGTATATTGACCGTTATTTAGCCTCCCTCACGACAAGCCATGACCTGGTTGGTAACAATGGGTTGCTTAGGTTTTCTAGTTTCATATGATGCCAGTATCTTCACTGTTATTTTAAAACTGAGCCACAACTTCTACAACTCGAAAAACGTCCGGCTCCAATGGCGGGCCGTCAGACTTTAAGAGGTTGATTAAAAATCATAAAGTGTTTTGGAGAATCGATACAGTATCGCGCAGCATAATATTGCGATATTTTCTTACACCCCTGCTATTCACTGTAAAGAGGACTAAGCATACACACATCTACTGACTATTGTGCCAATATTAGCAGCAGATGTTGATAAATCTGAATTTCTTCTGTTCAAAATAATTTCCAGTTCACATTCTGTTGCTGCACCATGACATCTTCCACCACGGTGCAAATTAAATGTTTGATATGTTGAAATACAGTGCGGATTACAACGCGGAGGATTAGGCTTAACCAGCTAAGCTTGCCTAATCACTACATGTTAAACAGGATTGTGCTCAGGTGAGGCTGTTTATTATTAACATCCGTTGCAACCCGAAAAAATAAAAAAGAACCTACAGCACTTCTGCTCTGTACAAGCTGCACTTGATGCGCTGGCGAGATGACAACACTATAGGGTCCAGCAAAGTCCAGCCATTTATCACTTGCCACTACACACTATAGTGCTGTGTCACCAGCTAGATTGCTTGAAGACTGGATGGAGTTTGGTTGTTAGTTATTAAAAAGGCAAGGGGTTACAACAAGCACTGAAACACCCTTCTTGTTCTTCTGTCTCTGGCCTGTTTGTTCTGAGTGTTTGTTGTGGTGGATATAATGATAATACAGAAGAAGAGCATGTTGTGGGGCTTCTCCAGGCTGTTTGCTGAAACTTATCAGATGACTTGTACAGACTGTAAAACCTACGTTAAAAACCACCAGGAAAGAAATACTTAGCTGCATTGTTTTACCAGATATTCTAGAAACAAAATGATATTCCTGCAGATTTTACATAAATTTTAATATTACCATTGTTGCATAACATACTGGGTAAAAAAGATAATGGCCAATGTAATTACCTGGAGTGTGTTTCCAGCCTCAGGACTGCATGGGCTCATAGAATGAACACGGATACAGAGAAACTCATCAGATTGTTATGCAAGATAGAATGAACAGATCTCATCAATCATATCTGTTATATTAATCTAAATTAGGCTCATCTGAATGAAAAATAATATAACCTTGTGATTGAGCTTTTCCTGTAATACTTTGATGGATACTGTTATGCAACATCATACTATAGCTATTAAGGGTGGGAATCACTAGCGGCCCCACGATAAATATTATCACAATACTTAATTCACAATACTATGTTATTACGATTTTGAACATTTTGCGATATGCTGAGTATTGCGATAAGATATATTGCGATTTATTACCTTTATTCAACTGTAAATTATGCAGTTTGTCAACATCTATTTTATCTAATAAGATACAGTTTTCACTCTGTTCATCTCTGAGTTTTAATTCACATATTTTGAGATGAGAGGTCAAGGTATCTTCAAAACTGAGCCCACTACAAACTCTGAAAGACAGAATAGGTTAATAGTTTATACAATAAAAGATCAATACTTGACGCCCGTGTGTCGATACAGTATTGCCACGCAAAATATCGCGATACTATGCTGTATCAATTTTTTTCCCAACAATAGCTATTATGTAACACAATACAAAATAAAACATGAAATCGAATGCTTCAACTACTCCTACATCAACCAATTATACTAATAATAATTATACAATTTCCATAAGATGTAGCCAAGTTACTACAGCAATTCAGTTAAATAGATGGGAGCTTTGGATGGTGGAGTGCCCCAAATGGGAGATAGTGTTTCCATTAGCTTTTACATATCTGCTTTGGTGATGGAAGGGTGCATAATGCCCAGTGACAGCTATGAAATAAAGTAAACCCAACCCTGCTGTGAGCAAGTATTTATCTATAAAGCCTTACATTTTGATGGCACAAACATTCAAAAGTGATGACAAGCGCTCTCTTTTTTCATCTTTAACAAAATATAATTTCATGCCGGATTAACTGCACATTGACCAGGAGTAAAGAAGAATAATCTCTTGGCACAATTGAAGCCCCAGGGCTTGAAGATCTTCATCAATTCACTGTGTTTCACCACATTACTGAAAAAGAAAAGAGAGGGGAGAGAAAAAGAGCTGAAGGAAAGTGAGTCGGATTTTGACTTGTGACCTGAGGACTGTCACATGTTTAATCTAGACACATTACTTCTGATATTGCAGTATACATTGCCTCACACATCTATGATTAAATTCTACTATTTTACATTTTAATTGCTTTATTACCATGATAATTCAGAGTGTTGGAAAGACTTACAGGTCTACGATGGTAAGACATCCCTGCATGAGCTCCATTGTGAGAGGACAGACCGCTACAACCAGGGCGTGAACAGAAACCTGCAATGATTTAGCCAGTCCATCTTTTAGCCAGTCCATCTAATCATCTACTGTGTTTCTTTTGTCTTACATCTACATACAATATAATATGGAGAGCTGGAGACTTGAGATGCATCAGACTCAAGTTTAAGAAATTAACATTTGCTGGAAGTGTTGGCTGTAACACTTGATTTAGATGGGAGTTGATTTGGTAGCCCAGAGCAGTAAATATCAAAAAGTGCTGCACATGCAGGTTCTCTGTTATGAACAGAAATGAAAAATTTATATTGTAATGGGGATGGGCATGCCAATGTTTCCAAGGCCTAAAAATAAATGGTCACATGTGCATCAGCTGGCATCAACTCTGAATTCAGATTAGAGAAATTAGCCTATCGCTATAGAACTAATTACATAAAATGAGTATCTTAATCGTTTTTTTCAGTTTTATACACAGCAGATGTATGTTATATCCTGCAGCCGCCCTGCTGAATCTGATGCACAGATTTGTTTGATGTACGTGGAACTTCCTGCTATTTTTTGTTTGTCTCTTAAATTGTGGGTTTTTACTAAGGATGTTCGATACCATTTCTTCCTTCCTGATACCGATTCAGATACCTGAACTTGCGGTATCGGCCGATACCCATCTAATACCATATACAGTTATTATTATTATTATTATTTAACAGCTGTTTACTACTCACCATGTATGGATGTGATATGATTACTCTCTTTGTTGTATGGCCTGGCTCAGGTTAAACTCTTTGTAAAACATGAACAAAAAAATACAGGGAATGAATGCAATAGAAATTTCTTTTATTATTCAGTTTGTCAGTTACAAAGAACATAAATAAATGAAGCTAGGAATAAAAACACAATTCTGTATTCTCTTAGCTGTCTCCTCAGTGGATGGCCTGTGTGCTAATTTGTCCTGCGGGGTGTAATATTCACACAACGTAGTAGGGTGCTGCCACCGCTTTAACTGGACATCAGTTCTTCTTCGCTACTCTAAATCAGTAGTTACCAGTGGCAGCCATGAAACATCCAGGGCGACAGCACGAATGAAGACTAATGTTTTGGAGCCGTGAAGAAGAATTGATATCCGGTTAAACATGTTGATTTTTTTCTGGGTTAATAAATGATGGTATCGGATCGGTGCATATACTGGAGTACTCGCTGATACCCAATACTAAATTTGGAGCACTATTGGACGCATTTCTGATACTGGTATCCGTATTGGAACAACACTAGGTTTTACACCATTAAATATATTATATTAATGTCTTTTCCATGGTACTGTAGATTGTACCAAACTCAGGTAAACAATATGGATAAAATAATATATCATGGTACCAATGATTATTAGAAATGATGTATGTTTATACTGGTAGTACTTTGTTATACTACAACTATTGCCAATGTTGCCAAAGCCTGATATTATCAAGGCCTACAAATATGAAGATATAATTTATTTTGTCATGTTGCCCAGCTCTACCAGTGTGTTGTACAGAACTGGAAATGAGCCATAAAGTTAGTATGCACACACGCACGCACCGTGGGCCTGGACGGGTTCGGTGCTTGTTTATTTTTAAGGGTGTGCAGGATAGACCAGGCGGGCATGTGTTGGGGGTAGAAACCTGGGAGCACTGACGTATACACACTGCTGTGTTTCAAACAGACAGAAACACACCACGGGGCTTTATGCACCATTAAACATATTTAAACATTTGATTTCAGTGTTCTCAGCAAATTAGTTGACAGAGAAAAGTACATTAATTCATCACTTGCAACAAGATGCACCACAGAAAAAATGGCAAGTCAATATTAATAGACCAGTAAAGGTTGTTTTTTGACTGACAATTTGATAATGAATGAGACTTGGAGTTTTCTTGCATGACTTTAGACTTGACTTGGGCTTGGTCTAAAAAAAATGTAACCCTTTATAAATGAACCTCCCATGTGCGGCTGCACAAGATCGTTGTTTACATGATCCTGCTTAAGTGTATTTACACTAGTGATGATATCATTACATTATGTTACGTGTGGTACAAATAGTTGTAACAACATGCCGTGGCGCCAGAGCATCGCTTCGTAATGGCAACGGGAGATTGTTGTTAGCATGATCCTGTTTAAATTGATGTATAATACAAACCATAACAGCAGATCATTCAATCTTTTTGCAGCAAAAAGCTAAGGCTTCTTCATTTCGTGACATCATGTTGTACGCTCGTGATGATGTCATTATGTTACGTTACTTGTGGTACAAAACATGGTGAAAGGCGCGGTGGCACCAGAGTATCGTTCCGTAATGGCTGCGGGAGATCGTCGTTAGCATGATCCTGTTTAAATTGATGTATAATACAAACCATAATAGTTTGAGCAATCATTCTTTTTGCGGCAAAATGCTTGTGATGACATCATTACGTTACGTGCGGAACGAATCGAATATCAAAACGCCTTTTCACTCATAAAAATTATCATATCTTAAAATCTAAAACTGGTGTTAATACATTTTTTTGTTCATGTTTCTACATTTAGAAATCTTTTGGGATCAATATGTTTTGTGAAAAAACATGTCCGATTTTTGTATGTCTTTATGACTGCATTTTAATACTTTTATTGACTGACATACCCTTGTAGCTAAGGTTTTACAGATTTAAGGGATATAACGCATTTGAAAATACTCCAAGAAATGACATCACAATAAGCAAAAGTATCAATGTAGGCACTGGCAGTCCATTTCTATTGTTCCAGTTCGAAGGGTTAAAACTGCTCTGATGTACTGTAGACCATAGATTTTGTGCATGTTTTTCCTCAGTGATATCCTCTACTGACAAGGAAATCTGACGGGCTTTGACTTCACTAGACTGGGATTTTGGCGAGTGTATGGCAGCTGCCACGCAGGGTGGCATTGTTTGGAGCTTTCTGTCTATGTTGTGTCTCGAGAGCTCTGGCTCCCGGCCCAGAGATGCTCAGCCCAACCTGAGCAGTGTCGGTTGGGGCTCCGGGGGGTGACTGATTGAGCACAGATTGTATTTATACTCAACCACAGCGTGTACAGGAGCTGATGCTTCAGCAACTTCAGGAGACGGACAAAATTAGATCATTTTTCATTACCGAGGCTAACAACCAGCGCCATATTTCCATAACAAGAAATCCATTTTGATAAGAAAGATTTCTTAAAGACCTAAAAAAAAAAAAAAAAAAAGCAGACAGAATTGGTTCTTTGAAATGTAACATCTGTATTGTTACTTCTACTTGAGCAGTTTTGAATTATTCATGTTTAAATTTGAGGTCATGCAAGCAGAGAGCACATGTCTGTTAGCCGACTGCAAAATGCTGCTTTTCTCATTTAGTTTGCATCTTCAAGTGATTTTAATAAAATGATAAGAAGGGGAATTAAATAAATAAACCCCCCATTTGATAATTATTAATCTATTCTATTTTACAAGAGAGTTGTTTGTGTGTTGTGATGATTCACCATACTGGGTAAAACTGATCTAAAATGATGTACTTAGAAAACATTCAACATCTACATTCATTTTGGCTTAAATCAGCTTTACTGTAACAATGAAGTGTTTTATTTTTGGTGCAGCAAGCCATCCATTCAGGCCATATGTTCAATGCCAAGTATTTTGCTGCTAAGATATAACCCGTTCCACACATAAAAGGAAAACCACAGATGTCAGCGTTTGTCATCAGAAACTTGGAGGCACTGTCTGAAATGAACTTTTTGACTCACCAGCCAAGGGGGCTGATAGATGAAAAAATCTACCGGCCAAGCATATTTTTTTTTACCTGCCAGCAGAATCCTATCTTGTCTCATCGTCGCCCAAAAAACAGTGAACTTTCAGTGAACTTTCGATAAACAAATATCCCCTCCCACACACCTCTAATGAAATTATAGCTCCACACACTTGCTAACGTTAAGCACAAGGTGCGTGTGCGTGTCAAACAAAGCAGCGTGCCCAAAATGACACCAAACCGCGGTACAGACTCTTAGTGAAACTGTCCATAGTTTTTTATTACATAACTATTTATATTTAAACGTATACCTGCCAGTGTGGCGGATAGCTTTCTGAGATTTACTCACCAAACGGAAAATCTACCCGCATTTGGCGGGCCTTAATTTTGGACCCTGCACCATGAGGAGAAGGGCTGACCGGAATGCTTTGAAGCTTTGATTATTGCCATGGTATTCAACCTCCAAATCACTATTCGAATGCTTCATTTTTTTTTAAAAATGTCATGCATAAGTATATAATAATATTGTATAAATCCAAAAAATACTCCATGAAATAAGGAATTATCTCACAACATTATATATTATTCATATTTCACATTCATTTTCTATTAGTCTATTAGTCTCATAAGACAGCAGCACAGTCCCGGACACTTAAACGGAGTAGATGGAGACAGACTGATAGACAAACATGTCAGACTGCTCTGCCGCACCGAGAAGCTTCAAATACTTTTGAATATCTTCTAATATTTCTCACCAAACTTTGAAGCCCAAACAATGGTATTCGGGAAAGCCCTAATACTGAGTTAAACTGATGTAAAATAACATACTTTGCTTAGAAAACAGCTTTTTTAACCTCTGCATTCATTTTGCCTTAAAACAGCTTTACTGTAACGATGAAGTGTCTTATTTTTAGCGCAGCCAGCCATCCACTCAGGCCATATGTTCAATGCCAAGTGTTTTGCTGCTAAAATATAACCCATTCCAAACATAACAGGAAAACAACAGATGTCAGCATTTGTCATCAGCAACTTGGAGGGAACGATTTCATAAAAGCAAAGCACAATTCTCTCTTTTAAGATCTGTAGTTAATGGAAAAGAAAAGCACTGCCCTCTGCTAAATGAGCGCGAGAGCCAATCAGGTTGATTGCAGCGATCCGAGCGATCTCAAGTTCATAATTGCTTCGCTATGAAATCATCATCATCACTTCTTTTGTTGACGTGCTCCCGTTATGCCTCTCTTTATTCCTCTGCATCCGTTGTTCACGCAAAATCACGTTGATGGCTCGAGAGCTACAGACATCACGCACAGTAACAGATCATGACTGGTGATGCCGCCGCGAGAAGATGGAAAATATGGCCAATTAGCATACCTCTACCATCACGGTGAACAATTTCCATGATCACCAGCTGCTGCCTGCTATAGCGTGTACACCTGTCTCGCTAAAAGTCACATGCATGGTGTAAGCCACAGTGGCAGTCCGTGGCTCGGTGCCCTCTGATTACGCCTAGTTATCCCCAGGTTTCTGCTGAGCTGACAGGCAAGACACGCAGGCCAGATGGTCAGGGCCCCGAATCAGGACTTAGAATTTACAAGGCCACTTCCACAGCTACTATACAATCATCATAAAATGGATGATTTATTAGAAGCTGTCCATATTGCATCAAATTAATGTCCAATCAGTCCCAAACACTTGAACGCCAACTGTAAAATGTTAATATCATCAACATTACTTACACCTATAATCCTGTAAAATTATAAGGGTACTCTTTTATTGATCCGCCCATCATTACAGGCATGAGCGCACCAGGATGGTATCAGATACATTTTTATAGACGATAAGATAAATATAGTTGGCTTTTATTAGTGCCAAGGTGAGCTATTATTCTGGTCTCTTGTCACTCTGCTGTTGTTAACTCCTCTAATTGGTCATAATGGGAAAAAGATGGTTGTCTAATTCAATTTATGATGGTATTAAGTGGGGGTCATGACAGTTCAAGTTATAACCAGTTCATTAAAGAGCAGTTTAAGGTGGAGTCCTCTGTAGACTCTACGTCACCATGCCCATCTAATACTTGTTTCCTTTCTCCACAAAAAGTATCCCGTCCTTCTCATCCCACTTCGGATGCTGTAGAAAAAAGTTCAATTGTCACAGTTTATCTTTAAACGTAGTTAATATCTTTCATTTGCTTTAATAACTCTTATTTTTCCGGGAAATAGAAGTGGGGATATTGATGGAGCAATAAGTTATTCATTGAATTTCAAGTGGGCATAATTTGGCAAACTTCACCTCACTATACAAGCTTGAAAACAGAGTTTCCCTCTCAGATGTATTAATAATGGAAGAGCCATACAGCAACTCTCTTCCCCGACTCCAGAGACTTGAGACTGCTTTCCTTGAGAAATGAAGGAAATCATTGGCATCTACCAGCCCCGGGTCAAACTCATCAACACGTCCTACATTGATGAAGGGATGATCTGAATGCTAATGAAGGTGTCCTTGACTCACTCACATCTCGTTAGGTTATCTGTCCTAAGATCATTTAAGAGCAGTTTGGAAGCTCACTTGTCAATTCTATGCAGCTTTCTTGATCTCCTCTGCTGCATTTGCACTAATTCCCCCGTTCATTTCATTTTTCTGCTGTGTAACTCAGTGGTCAGAGGTAAAATCTTGGCTCATAAAGAACAATGTTCCCAAGTGCTCCAGCCACAAAATTGCAATGCGATGTTAAATTTCACACAACACATAGTTGGAACAGATTCATAGTGTGTGTGTGTGTGTGTGTGTGTGTGTGTGTGTGTGTGTGTGTGTGTGTGTGTGTGTGTGTGTGTGTGTGTGTGTGTGTGTGTGTGTGTGTGTTCAAACTGGATTGTATTTGAGCATAGCACACAGTTTTCAGCCTTGAGAGCTGCGCGGCTTTATGGATGGCAATGTAGGTTAGCCAGTCGGTCAGTTGGTCTATTGGATGGATTGCAATCATAGACTGTAAATAAGAAGTGGATGTTGTCTCGTCACCGTGATGTCACCCATTGGTTTGTGGACTGCTGTTTTGAAGCCTGGAGTTCGTCATTTTGGCCATCGCCATCTTGGTTATTGCAACCATAAGTGACACGACAGTGTGGTGCGAAGTACAACCGAACACTGAATAAGACATTTTCACTTTCATTAACTTTCATGAACTGAAAACACACTGTTAAAGGGTTAAAGGCGTACTACAAAAACATGGACAACTCCCAGACCGGACAACGCCGTGGTAGAGACCTGTCAATCACACGGTAGCCACGCCCTAAAGCATACCCTGGTTTATGGTCTGTTTGACTCCAAATGGGACCATAATCTACTAAATGAACATCATGCTGTATTAAAGAAGACTTGAAACTAGCAATTGAGACCATAAACTCATGTTTACAATGTTTACTGAGGTAATAAATCAAGTGAGAAGTAGGCTCATTTTCTTATAGACTTCTATACAATCAGACTTCTTTTTGCAACCAGAGGAGTCGCCCCCTGCTGGCTATTAGAAAGAATGCACGTTTAAAACACTTCCTCATTGGCCTCACTTTTCAGACCCGGAGGTTGCCCAATGATTTCAATGAAATATGGTACAGACACTCCTGTTTCCCTTGTGAGAACCCATCATCAGGTCAAAAATTAAATTTGTCCAATACTTTTTGGTTTGTGGCTTAATTACTGCAAAACTAATAACATTCCCACCAGCCTTCTGTTCAGAGCTAATAAGCAAATGTAAGCTTGCTAACTTGCTAAACTAAGATGATGAACATGGTAAACATTACACCTGCTAAACTTCAGCAAGTTAGCATTGTCACGGTGTGCGTGTTAGCATGCAGATGATAGCATTTAGCTTTGTCTAAATACAACCTCGCAGAGCTGCTGGCTTGGCTGCAGACTCTTAATCTTGTGAAGTTACAGTCCTTGTAAAACCTCATCATAAAATCATTTCAGCTCTTTAGCTATTACAGTAGATGTGTGGAATTTTTCTTTTCACATCTGAAGCCTCTTCATTTGTATGTGTTTATAGTATATATTCCTACAAAGCCATCTCTCACATGAACTGCCATGAACTGCTCTCTGGTGCACTCAGCTCTCCTCGAAGACCATATGATGCTCTTCATCTGGGTTGTGTTTCCTGAGTGTCCGCAAGGAATGCCCATCTCTGGAGAGCCACTCAGACGATTCTCTGTGCAGGAGGCCAGCAGAGCGTGTGATATCTCCCCGAGGTGCTTTGTCAGAGAGCTATTAATAGGTTCAAGGGACATCCTCCATCACCCCAACCTCCCCAACACTCCCACCAACCCACGGCCCATTCGCAACTGTCCACACATGGGCGCACCTCTCTGCTGGCGTTCCTGG
>CAKALG010016461.1:0-13250 GCA_916700815.1 Helicolenus hilgendorfi
ACCTGTCTGCTGCTGCAACAGGGCCCGTGGCTGTGTGCGCGGCGCCTCACTTAGACAGGCATCCCGTCAATTTCATGCTTTATTTAAGGACTTTGCACATACTTTGTTTGCCGTGCCAGACATCATTCCCTCCACTGATAAGACGGAATGGGAAATATCTGACAGCAGCTCAGATCTCTGTAATATCTCTGCGAAATAGATTCAGCAATGGCGAGACAGGAGGTCCAGCTGTGACCACCTGCAGATCAGACACAGGCTAGATTTACACCTGACCACAACATTGTTTGACAGGAGAAATGGAATAGCACCTATTCATCAATGTTAGGGAACATGAGCAGCATACAAATGTGGGAATTTTTGTCTGCTTTTTTTTTTTTTTTTAAATGGAATAATTTAGGAGTATAATGACTCTTTCTTTCAACAACTGATTGATATGAATGTGAAGACCAACAATGTACATGATTGTTTTTGGGTGTAGCATACATGAATTGGTATTCATCCATCCTTCATGTTCTGTCATCGGTGTGGGGCGCTGAGGATGCTGCAGCACCCCCTGTTTTTTTCTGTATGCCTATTGTTTAATAGCAAGGGAAATTAAAAATATATTATTAAGATATTTTTTATACCTCATATGAACCTCCGCAGGGTGAATTTGCATCGGAAAATCCTCGCTTTTCTTCTGCATGAAACGTCTGTATCCTCACTGTCTTACATTATTCTAAACTATAGTAACCTGGTTTTGGGTCGTCCATGCTCCGCCTCACCTCCTCTTCCTCTCCTCTCAGTTCTCATTCATTAGCTCCATGTTGTTGACTGTGTAGTTGCTGTGGCTGCTTTGAAATACAGTATGTTAATGTTCAAGTTGGCTTTTCTAAAATCTAAAATCATCCCTGCCATTGCGTAAAAACAACGTGGAGAGCATCGAGGCAGGGGGGTGAGAACGAGGTCAATTATCAATAAAATGTTCACGTCTTACAAAAGCAGGACATAATATCACTGAAGAGAGGAAATAATCTACTGGTCATTCTGTTAGAATGGGGCGGAACTGGTTGTTTACTAATGCGCGATGTTACGCACTGAGAAAACTATGTTCAGTTTTCTGAATCTTAAAGGGACGGTGTGTTGGATTTGGTGACATATAGTGGTGTGGTTGCAGATTGCAACCATCTGAATACCCCTCTGCTCACTCCTCCATTTCCAAGATTTCAGTAACGTGAGCTGCAAAGTGCAAAACAGTGGTAACAGTTTTACACTCTGCAGCTCACGTTACCACAGTTTCGCAAGCGTGTCGAGAAGACACGGAGAAACATGGCGGAGCAACATTACGGACTTTGTGAAGAGGACCCGCTCCCTATGTAGATATAAAGGGCTCATTCTAAGCTAACAAAAACACAACAAATCTTAGTTTCAGGTGATTATACACTAATGAAAACATAGTTATGAATATTATATTCCATCAAAAAACTTAAACCCCCAAGCCCACCCACTCTTTATACCCCAAGGCTGCACACCATAGCCCTCTAAAAACCCAGGGGGGAACCTGAACATTAGTGTAAAATGTTGTAACTATTAAATATAAATGATTCTAGCCATTCAAATTAAAGCAAAAAACGTGAATGTCGCGCAGCACTTAGTATGATGTCATAATAAAAAACGGCTTTCTCTCAACACCCCCAACTCTGACTGACTTAACTGTGTTCTGTAAAAGAGTCCCTAAAAGTTTCTGATCTTGGATGTGACAAAAAAGAGAGAGAAGCAACTGAAAGGGAAAGGAGCGATCAGTATTTATTCTGTATGAGTAATTCTAGTTAAACATGGATTTTTCAAATGTTTACTGTTTAGGACAAATTAAGGGATGTCACCTTCCCCGAGGCAGAATGTATGATCCTGTCCATGTTAAACTCAATTTAAAGAGTTTGATAAAGCTGTATGATTAAAACAGCCTCCTCTGGGCTCGCTCAACTCTTGACAGGGTAATTGGAATTTTTTAATGTATGAATCAAACTCCTCGTCCAAATTAAATAACCCCAGGCCAAATATTGACTGGTGTCCTTCCGTACTAAGATGTGGAAAGCATCCTCAATTTAAGATCAAAGGCTTTTTTCTCACTGTACACAACCCCCGCTGAAACACTCCTATAAATAAATGGAGCCCAGACCAGGCAGGCTGGATCCAAGAGGCGTAAATTGTGGGCAGCATTTCAAGGCTTTTTTTTTTTACACCCAGTAAACCTCAGGGGTCCACTGTTAACAGGAAAAAGTGGTTAGGCAATTGTCCAATTGTCCAATTGTCAAGATAAAACAGTGATAAACATTGATCAGTGATGAAACACTGAATTAAGTAAAAAAGAAAAAAAAACTCAATGAGACATACACAGAAAAAGAGAAACCAAAGCTGACATCCCAGCAGCTGAAACAGAGTTCAAGCGTAGAAAAACGAACCTAAAAGACAAGTGAAATATACACAGCCATAGTTAAAAAAAAACAGCATTCGGTGCAGCCAGTTAGACTCAAAGCAGACACCAGCTCAGCGGCTGTTAAACAGCATCTGACAACTTAGCACTCTGGTCCTCGTGACACTCCCAATTAATTCCAACATTGATCACAAAGTGCCTTTGATATTGATCGCTTACAGTACGTTTCTATGTGTCTGTATTCGTGTGTTGCTTACAAAACGATTCCATCACAGCACAGACATCATTACTATTTAATGCACTTAGAGACCTTCACATATTACTGATGTAAATCAGATCATCCTCTATCTGTCAAAAACTTGTCCATGCAAGCGAGCATATATATCAGAGCATTTCCTCAAAGGGCAAACTCAGACACTGGTATTTATCTGTATTTAAACTAGTAATTACTGTAAAATGATTTCGGCAGACAACAACCACTGAACACTGTCAACAAATGTTTCTCTGACACAGTATATATTAGCTGAGTAATATTGAAAAGTAAACATTTTTATGCCTCCGCGCCGGCAATAGCTACAGCCAGAGGCATTATGTTATGTTTTTGAGTTGTCCGTCTGTCCATCCGGACCATTCTCGTGAACGTGATATCTCACGAACGTCTGCAGAGAATCTCTTAAAATGTCCACTTGGACTCAAGGATGAACTCGTTAGATTTTGGTGGTCAAAGGTCAAGGTCACTGTGACCTCAAACAACATGTTTTTGACCATAACTCAAGAATTTGTGTGCTAATTATGACAATGAAATGGTAACATTTTGGAGAAACATCGATGTAAACTGCAACTTGACTGGTTGGCGGAAGCATACAACCACGAGGTGGTAATTCTCGGAGTACATCTCATAGTGTGATGTCTATAACAACACACATGTATGCCACAACTAGAGGTGGCTTGATAGATACATGACACATTGGCTGATGGCAGAGAGCAATAATGCAGTTGCTGGCATAATAATGGGCAAATCAAATAGGTGAAGAAGACTGCTGATGTTAACAATGCAGATTTTGTAATGTAAAAAAAATTCAAAAAGGAAAATAAAACTAGTCTGAATACAAATCCGTTTGATAAGAAACACTGGATTGAAACAAAACCTTGTTTGGTTGCAAAGAAAATGCTTAAGTGTACCTTTAAGTACTGAACAAAAATGCAAGCAGCATTTTGTTGAAAGTTTGAATATTGGAATATTAGCTGCAAATTCAATATCATGAGCCCCTAAAGATTCATGTAGTTTCCTCTTTAAATTTCTGCCATTTCCAGGTCCTGTAGTTTAACAAACTCCTCCTCGAGATTCAACTTCAAATTTGTACAGTACAATCTTATGGCATTTGCAATGAAAAGTTATTAAAACAATGAAAAGTCATGGAACGAATTTGCCGTGGCGTGGCGGTGAAAAAGCACCTTTTGCCAAAAAACAGCGAGTATCTGTAACATCGGCGCACATTTTTCAGTCTTCTCCAAATTTCTCATGCCTGATAAGAGTCCCGGCCTGAGGACATCCACATGCAAATTTTGACTCATAGTCATAGCGCCACCTACTGGCAACAGGAAGTTACAACAGGAAGTTGGGGCGTCTGTAGCTCAGTGGTTAGAGTGGGTCGTCCTTTAACCACAACAATTTGCATGTGGATATCATGGCGGTTTGATCCCCGGTTCCTACTGTCCACGAGTGGAAGTGTTCAAAGACCCCAAGAAGCTCCTCGGGCGCTTTATAGCAGCCCACTGCTCCTAAATGCATAGGGTGGGTTAAATGCAGAGGTCAAACTTAATTTATGTACCTGTATGTATATGACGATTCTAATATATATATATAGAGAGAGAGAGAGAGATTTTTCTTTTTTTTTCATACACAAATCTACAATCTATAATCTACAAATTTTCTGTTGCACTTATAGAACAGAAATTCAGTTTTTCACAAGTGCATAGAACTAATCACTGCACACATTTTCGACATACTGTATGTTTGTTTAGCCATTACAGAATGCATTCACACTGATAACACCAAGGGGATTGAAGTGTTTGGTAAAGACGCCTTCTCTGATTTTTTGCTCAGTGTGTTTTATATGCACTGCTGTAATCACACACTGTTTACCTCGTGGCAGCACCGTTTCAGCATTATGCTTGAACTAAAGTTGGAATTGAATTTCAAAGATGATGTTGCATACTGTGTAGTGAGTAGTGACAATCAAGAAGTCAGCAGTGTTTTCCATTACCTCGGAATTACAAATGGTAAGGAGGTGTAACTAATCATTAGCAACATCACAAGAAGAAAAAGTATTTTCTATTCATCAGAGCTTTTGTAATAGTGTACTTGATTGTTTACTATTTTTAAGTAACACATTTCCCTCAGCTTTACATTGACTTGTTTGTTAGTATTCCTCTCTTCCGAGCGACGTGTAGCACGATGAACCACAATGACTTGTGACAGTCATTGTCTGTCTGATCCCATTGTGGTGAAAAAATTGAACATTTTCTCAGATTGTGCTGTTACACATTCAGGACTTTGATGGCAAGCAGTGGTATTGTCAGTGTCGAATGAAAGCAGAGGGGACCGTAATGTATGCATGCAAATGTGACATGTGATATGTGAGTGTTGTCACATTGCAGTTTTCTGTGTGGATGTAAATATCCCCACTGTTTCAAATGAAGACCCCTAGACTTGTGCTGAGGCTGCTGCTGCCTTTACCTCCAAATAACAGCGGCCCCTCAGACGGGTGTCGTTGCACTGCTGTCGTCATGTGATTTTGGAAAGAAAATAATGCTAATATTTCTGACACTTTCACTCTCGAGTTGTAGCTGAATCTCCATATTCATATCCAGTCCCTGAAGTAACCTCACTATGAACCGAGCATTGTCTTTGCTTTTAGCAAAAATCCTTTGCACACACAAAGGACATGCCTCCAAAAAAGATGCAAAAAACCTCTGATAAACCCCGTTTCCCCGAGTAGTGTTAATCAAACTGATTGACATAATTTCATAATTGAGGTTAACTTACTGAAAAGGGGAGCACAATAGTTAACAGCACGCTAAACCCATCCTGCACTAGCAGGATACTCAGTTTGGGTGATTTGAAGTGGGGGTGTATGAAGTACTTATTCATAGTCGGTGTATCACCTACAGTAGATGACAGTCGGCACGCCCCCAGCTTGGAGAACAGACAGGAGTTACCAATCGGAAGCAAAGCACTATACTGCTGTGGATGTGGCCAGCAGCAAAACATATTTTAGCTACCTAAAAGAAAGGCTCACCTAAAAAAAACAATATCAGTTGAAGCGTATGTTATATTTAGAATATTTCCAACGGTTTATCTTTCGTCAGACAGCCCATGCCGACGGGGAACTGAAGCCGTTGTATTTATTAATGCTCTCGCTAAAGCCACCAGACTCCATTGAAAAAAAACTGTAATTTGACCTTACAGAACACGGGAGTTGCTGGTGTACCGCTGCCTCAATCGGTTAGTTTGTTTGTGATATTATTTGACTTTGGTGAATCTGAATTTACCAAAGTCACACACAATAACACATAACATAACACAAACAAATTAACCGATAGAAGCAGTGGTAGACCAGCAACTCCCGTCTTCTACAACATCAAATTAATGTTTTTTTTTAGTGGAGTCTGGTTGCCCGTCAGTAACATAGCCTGTATAGCTGTCTTACAGAAAGGTAAACCAGTGAAAATATTGTAAATATATAGCATATACTTAAACTGATATACACATTTTTAGGTGAACCTTTCTTTTAGGTGACTAAAATGCATTTTAGTCTGTTTCTTCAAACTGGAGGCGTGCCGACCGCCATCTACTGTAGGTAATACACTGACTGTGGATAAGTACCTCATACAACCCCACTTCAAAACACCCACACTATCTCTTTAAGGCCATATTGAATAATGTTAATAAACACAGTCGTGAGCATTTTATTTACTGTGTATTAAGTGTCTGACTCATCTGCTGAATCCCTGTTAGCCTTAATATTAATCAAATGAACCATCAGCATGATGTGTCCCAACACTGTACTGTAGTGTTACAGCCAGTGCTTGAAGGATGTTGTTGCAAAGGGTAGATTCACCGAAATTACATTCAAAACATAGTTTCTCACTTACTGCACATATTCTGGTATCCAGCCGTGCAGATGATTTGGGTTTATTTGCCTAGGTTTAAAGATATCAGCCTCTGAGATTTGTGCTGCCACCCAAACGCACTAGAGGTGAGAGTTAAAGCAGCAGTAGGAGAGATTGGAGCAAATATGATTAATAAAATGGTCACTATATCCGGACAGTAGTGCATGAGACAGGTAATCTGAAAAAATGTACCTCTGTGTCCTCCGACGTCCTCCAGTGCTTCTAATGGCATCTGCAGGATTTCACAGACCAGAGGAAAACAACCAATCAGAGCAGAGCTGGAGCATTGCCGTCTCAGCTGTCAATAACTTGACTTGACCGTTTGATCGGAGTTCACGAGTGATTTACAGCTGCCGCCGTTGAATGAACAGCCAATAGGAACGCTCGCTCTCTGAAATTACTTGTGATTGGCCAAGATTTTTTAAAGCCTGAAAACAGAGCCATGAGGAGAAGCAGAAGTCTAGCTATCACTCAGAACACCTGAATTACAATATGCTGAAAGGTTATTATGGATTTTTTGCCCAATGATGCCAAAAACATTCTGCCTACTGAATCTTTAAATGAGAAAATATCTTTGTTTGCAGTTTGGGTGAACCAGCCCTTTAACAGCTGCCGTGCCGTTACTATCATACACTGTTAAAGTGAGATGACAAAATTGGCAGGTATCCTGTATAACACTGTCAGATAGCTTTAGATTGCTGACAGGGTGGTACATATTTGCGAATGTAGGTATCAGTATCACTTAGGCTGAGCTAAGGTAGGTAGTTGACATGTCAGTCATGTAGCAGTTTATTTTCTGCTATTGAACCCACACACAGCTGCCACACATGAACACACAGCTGTAGGATCAGTGAGGGCTTATTGTTAATATGATGTTATACCAATTTAAACTGACAGGGTTGCATTCTTCAATCAAAAATATAACCACACATCCCCTCTATGTCGTTCTAACCATAAATGAAATAACTGCCTTTGAGAAATGTCCGCACTAGCTCAAAAAGAGAACTTGAAAGTAACATCCACTATAAACAATGCCGTACACTGCTCTTCTCATGCTGGATGGCAGCAGAATCAAAGTATGCAAATCCAGCAGACAGAGCTTGACTTGAATTATCAGACTTCAGAGCTAACATTTATCAGGCTACAAAGAGCAAACTATAATTGAAAGTATCTTTGAATCAAAACGAGGTACAAAAAGGACTTCCCTTTGATTTCTACCAGACATTAAAGAGTGCACCGTTCCCTAGATACTGCAGATAAAAACTGTTGGACAGCGCTGATTTTCAGATAGTTACATCAAGCGAAGAAAATTCAAAAGTTTTGTTGAAATCAAGATCCTCGCCTCGCGTTGTGTTAGCAAGAGTGAGAAATGTATCTGGGAGCTGACTGACATCTGCTTCACTCCCTCTGGTAAATTTCTTTCTTAAAGAGGAACACCACCTAAATTAAGAATTCCAATATGTTATTTTCATGGCCTAAGAAAGTTCAATCAATATTTGTGAACATGAGCTACTCTCTCTCAAAGCCAGAAACCAGAGAAGTAAGTCTCAAACTTGTGATGTCATAGGTTATAAAGTCTGGCGCTGCTCCATAGAAAATCAATGGGAGGGCTGATTTTGTAGACCCACAGAATGTTTGTTTTCTTTCTTTATACCCAAATGAGCTTTAGTCTATTTTAGTGTTCTCAGTAGTGAAACAGAAAATGTTCCCATATACTCAGAACATTCCTCTGGGTGCTCTCAGTGTCATCTAGAATGTCTCTCCCTATTATTTCTTTATGGAGCAAATCCAGACTTGATGACATCACAGACTTGAGTTTTAGCACTGTAGTTTTAGGATTTCGGAGAGTTGTTCATGTTTACTAATATTTTTTGGGCTGTCTTAGACCATAGGAATAACATGTATGAATTGTGAAAAATGGGCGTAGTTCCCCTTTAAATTTCAAGTGGAGGAAGCAGTGCCACTGCCAAAGCCTTTTATTCGGCTATATTTATTATTTTAATAAAATATATTATGATTACCTGAGGAGATCAAACCTACAGTATAATAATTATATTTTTTATCCTTCTTTCTTATTCATATCTTTGTTTTTATACGTAGATACCTAATGGATTAGATAGAATTGCTACTTTTTTTCATCCCAAAACGCAGCTGTGAGTATTGCCAGAAAACAGGAGCTGACAAGGCATAGGGAACATTACTGTACATTATTCTCGTTTCTATGCAACGGTCTAATTAGCATTAGCTAGCTGATAAATGTGCTATTGTATTATTCAACTGGCAGCCCCCCCAGGGGAATATCCAAAGATGTGCCGCGTTTAAAGCATGAGGTGTTTGGAGGCCTCTTGAAAGCCACATTTAAAGAGGCATCTTATTCGATCACAGCCTTACGGTACATTGGACTGTCGTCTTTTTTAAGATTACAATAGAAGACTGTATGCAGTGAAAGGTCCTTGTGTTTGCTGCGCATATTAAAATGCAAATGGCTAGAAAGAAAATAGCAATAAGTGCAAGTTAAGCTAATGTACTGTAATTTATGTGGAGTATAGTTTCTGCCAGTGGTGGTTGGTAGCAAATATAGAAGCGAGGTTTAAGAGTGGTGCTATACTCCATTGTGTGTATGATGTATGCATGAATAGGAAGCTTGTCTGTATGAGGAGAAATGTAATTAAGAAAGAAAATGTAGTGTGCACATGTGCATTATGCATGCGAATAAGCTGTAGAAGTGAACATCAAAAGCAGGGAAACACCCCTGATACATTCATATTGTACTTCCTATTGTTAACCAGTCTCGTATCGGTTCCTTTCATTACACGCACATGAATGCACAGTCGAAACGCACACACACACACACACACACACAAGGCGCACACAGCGCACACAGAAGAGCTGTATTTATACAAAGAGGGAGATGTGTATGAAGGGAAGAGGCAGAGGTGGAGGGACTTTACCCGGAGCTCCTCTCCGCTCTCCCGTCTTCCTGTGCGACTTGCTGCCTCCACAGCCGTGCCCTCAGAGCCTCCCCTGGCATAAATGACCATTATGGCTCCATTAGGACTGCTAGTAGGAGGTCATTATGCTACAGTGAAAAAAACAGGGATGAAGATGTCAGTGGGGTCCCATCAGGGGAGAGACACAGACTGAGTGAGAGAAAGACATAACACTCCGTCATCCAGCCACTCCACATGTCATGACAGACAAACAGCATTCAGGTCCAGTGAGTCAGCCTCTTAAGTAGTAAAAGAATGGAGAGAAGGGATGATTAAGGAGGGGAGAGGGCAGCGGTAAGTGTAGCAAGGGTGCAATGAGAACACAAGGGTTACCAGTTTCCTTAAAGTCCCAATGAAACGTAACTTAGTGTCTTTAGCTTTTGTACTGTGACGTATTTGGAAACGGAATATTTGAGCGCTCTACAGTTAGAGGAGGGTTTAAATCAAATCCTTTGCATTTGATTGGACAGCTAAAAAGAGGGCGGGCTTAAGGCCTTTACACCCTGGGGGCGTTTTTTTCGCGTGATCATTTTCGCACGGCAATATAAATATAAATACAATTTTTCGAACTGTCGTCTTTGTCATGAATACTTTAACACAGAACGTGAATATTACACTGCAAAAAAGCTGCGGAATATTTTCGGGATGAGTTTTGCACCACGAATAAAGGCATCAACCAATCATGTAGTGCGGAACGGGTTGAGTTGGGATTATAAAAGAACAACACAGAGGCTCCATAGTCCTGAACCAGGACGGAAAACTTTATTACTTCTTTCAACCTTTACAAAGGCAGCACACACCAGATCCACACTTTCCGCTCTTACCTTTCACAATAAAAACCTTAGACATATAATATTCGCAGGCGAGTATTTCACATTTTTTTGTTGTTTATTTGTCACACCCCCCGGTGTGTGAAGGCCTTTAGGATGTAACAAGATACCAAGCTACAGCACACACACACCACCCTTGTCGCTAAAGGTTGATGGATAGGATGTCATATTATTGGTTGAAACTGGTTGGTACTAGCTTACATAAGTACACATCATATTTAGTTTTACAGGATGAAAAGGTGAAAGGATTTTTAAATAAAAATACAAAGGATTTGATTTTTTGTTTACATTTTTTTTGCTTATGTTAAATACGTGCACGATATGACCAGGGATGTAGGTTAAAAAGGTATTTTTCATTTTATTTAACACTTATCCTTAAAAATGACTACACAACACATTATAATAACCAGTGTTTTGTGTGTTGTTTGGGTAGGTTTGTTGGACTGTTTTTCTTGTCTTGTAGCCATATTCTTTTCTTGTCACATGCTTCATCTGTGTCAGATGTGTCTTCCCGTCAGATATGAAGTGTGGGATAGCGCTCCGGTAGCAGAGTCCATCCCTCTGTATCTCCGACTCCACCGGTCAACCATGCCTTAGACACAACAGCACACTCCATCATATCTAAGTGACAGAAAGTGCCATTTCAAAAGCTCTAAATCAGTGTGGAGTAGATTTCTCTCACTGTGTGGATGTAAACAGGACCCGGCCCAGCAGGTGGTTCTGGATTCCACAGAGTATGAAAACCTGCAGTATGCATTGTCCTCCTCAAATACAGGACATATAGTTGCATGTTGCATGGGTTTGGTTTACACCTATAAAAGATGCATGTTGCTCTATGCAACTGTAAGTAACAGGGAAATGATGGCTGCTGACCTTTTGACTCCCTTTTTCCTGTAGGAGAGGAATATTGAGGTATAGGCAGCAGCTGTCCTCTCAGGCGGTGGGCTATAGGGAAAGAGAGCTGCTGACCTGTGCAATTGGTATGTTAGTGACTGGCGGCGTGCCCCTATAAACTGGGGCAGAGTCAACCAAGCATATGATAAATGCACCAGAGGTCACACCAAGGGGCCACTGGCCTGAACCACCAGTTAGCCTCCCAGGGTTTAGCAGCCGTCTGCTGGTGGATGGAAAGGTGTTGACGTGGGCTATACACAGATGTGAACTTTATGAAGCAAAGGTAGCTTCTGCAAAGGTTGGGGGGGTCAAGGACAAGAAGGTATCGCCAAACTGACAAGAAGGTATCGCCAAACTGACAAGAAGGTATCGCCACACTGCCGCTCAAGTGAACATGAGAAAGAAGGAGCAAACCTTTTCCCATGTTAACATGGTGTTAAAGCAAACTCCTGCAGCTCCTTTTCATAGTAAAAGCCCTCAGGCGCAGACGCCTTTTTCTGTAACACTTTATCACAATGTTGCAATCAAAGATGTACTAAAAATGCATTTTCATGCAGCTGGAGTCTGACTTCAAGAACTCTGCTCCATTCATTTCAGCAGCGTCATCTCCAGATGCAGATGCGCAAACTGGCATTGGTCCAGTGCCACTGTAGCCTCACATGGATCCAGAGAATTCATTGTATCAACATTGACCCTATAGTATCTAGGGTTGGGAACCAAAACTCGGTTCCAAATTAGAACCAAACCTAAACAGCAAGAACCGGGTACCCGTTAAAAAAAAAAACGTTCCTAAACAACTACAAATTGGCTCGCAGTAGCTGTTTGCCGTCGGCACAGCCCCGTCTCTCTTATAACACCAGTCATCATTCTCAACCCAGTCCTACGTTTTCTCCAACAAACAATGAATGCTCTTTTGTGTTTCAACTCGTATGTTGTTTATATTGACCACCATTTCATCCATGAAGTAAACAAGCCGGCCTGTCTGTCTTTACGTGGCATGCTTTACTCACACTTCAGTCCCAGGACTGTGAGACTGTATTATTTTACTTTTGCGAGCAGTGACCCAATCGGGCAACTGGTTATTGTTACTGATGTTAGACCCTATGTGTCATTTCGGCAGGTCTCAGTGTTAGAAACAATAGGGGAGACCGGGGGCAGTTGTAACATCAAAAATTCCACCAATCAGAACTAAAAATGAAAAAAGGGCAAACAGATTATTATTGAATCATATTATTTAGTAATAGCAGACAAATAATATTGTATGAAATACAGAATTTACAGTTTTCATAAACCTTATGAAGTTCGTTGTGAGTATGAATGAATATGAAAAAAAAAAAAAATTCAGAATCAAGAACCGTTATGAACCAGAATTAATAAGCAGAACTGAAACTAGAATCGTTAAAATCCAAGCAATACCCAACCCTAATAGTAGTTAAAAGTGTGGAAGATGCCATTTCAAACTTTCTGTCCCATGAAACTCTCTTCTTCCTGGCTATAGTCCATTACTTCCTATGTGGACGCTGATGGAGTTTGGGACACCGTGTGCAGTCATTATCAGCAGACCTAAAGCTCTCTTAAGTATTCAGACATCTTATATTTCCCATTTCAGTACAATAAGTACCCCACTTCTTGGCTACTGCTCCAGGAGCAGGTGGGAAAAAAATCACTGGCCCGAGGCTGATGAGGAGCTTACCTGTGTCATGGGTGCATGCAACACTGTCCTCTGTAAGACAGATCCCACTGTTTGTGTCTTTACTGCACTCACGAGACGTGGCGGCAGCGGCCGGTAGAACAGGTCTCTATTGAACTAGAGTTCCACGGCAGATTTGTTCCATAGATCCTGTGACCATCTCTCTCTACGAGCCGGGTGAGCTGTGACCCCAGCAAGTGGTCCCACAGGCCAGAGTGAGAGCTACAGGGCTGGAAGCAGATGGCCCTCCTGATGCC
>CAKALG010016462.1:0-17502 GCA_916700815.1 Helicolenus hilgendorfi
GGTCTGACTGAAATTTGGTTTGCTATGTGTGGTAACTTGTAACACATACCATCTTTTTTCACAGTCTTTCTTCACGTCTGTCAATGCTAACATTTCTTACAGGACTGAGCAGCAAAGGGCAGATTCTTCTGCACCAAGCTGTGTGTCCATGAAGAGTAACAAGTCCATGGATTACCCTATGGTTTTCAAACAACAAGATTCAAGTTCTAAGTAAGTCAACAGAACTTTTTGAGCACAAATTTTCTAAGGGTGATTTCACAAGCCAACATTTAGTCCGAACTCTGGTGCGGACCAAAACAACCGGTCCAAGACCGCTTGTAAGAGGTAGTCTTGCACCGCTTCCATGCAAAGTGTAGTGCGGCCCGCCCAAGTAAAGTCTATGTGTGGGAAACACTGCATTCTCAGCACAAAGCCGAAGCTTTGAATATTTGCTGTTGATTACTATCGAAGCTCCGGAGCCGAAAAAATGGTATTCAGGACAGCTCTACTTGTAACACCATCTTTCTTCACAGTCATTGAGCTTCATATACTGTATGTCCACCTGTCTTTTATCAACGCTCCATTTCTTTCAGGACTAAGCAGGAAAGAGCTGATTCTCCTGCACCAAGCTGTGTGTCCATGAAGAGTGACACGTCCATGGATCACCCTATGGTTTTCAAACAGCAAGATTCAAGTTCTAAGTAAGTCAACAGAACTTTTTGAGCACACATTTTCTAAGGGTGATTTCACAAGCCAAGATTTAGTCTGAACTCTGGTGCGGACCAAAACAACCGGTCCGAGACCGCTTGTAAGAGGTGGTCTTGCACCGCTTCCAAGCGAAGTGTAGTGCGGCCCGCCCAAGTAAAGTCTATGTGTGGGAAACACTGCATTCTCAGCACAAAGCCGAAGCTTTGAATATTCGCTGTTGATTACTACCGAAGCTCAGAAGCCCAAAAAATGGTATTCAGGACAGCTCTATTTGTAGCACCATCTTTCTTCACAGTCGTTGAGCTTCATATACTGTATGTCCACCTGTCTTTTGTCAACGCTCCATTTCTTTCAGGACTGAGCAAGAAAGAGCTGATTCTCCTGCACCAAGCTGTGTGTTCATGAAGAGTAACAAGTCCATGGATTACCCTATGGTTTTCAAACAGCAAGATTCAGTTTCTAAGTAAGCACTCTTATCATCATTTTTAGCACACATTCTCTACAAAGGGGTGAAGCTATATTATATAACACTGGTGTAACATTAATGAATTGTTGATTTAAATCTGTCTGCCTCGTCTTTTAATCTTTGTTAAATGTGATGCTCCTGGTACACCTTTCTGTGGAGATACACCAGAACACTGGAGTGATATATATCCTATGATGTGGACTGCTTTGATTAGCCTGCTACCACCAAAGCCCAAACCTGGGTAAACAACCAGAAATGGATTGATGGATGAATGGACGTGTAACGCAGAATTCTGGAGCATCTCTTTAAAACAAAAACAGGACATTGCTCCTCTTCATTGGCTACTCGCCACCGTTGTTTCAAAACGTTACTTGCCAAGTTCCATGGCAACGGCCCTCTGTACTTAGAAGAGTTGGAGAGAGGAGTATCAGGTCCTCAGACCAGGGAGGTTTGGATGTTCAAAGGTTAAGGCTGAATACTTGAGGAGCAATAGTAGCAAAAGCATGATCACCTTGAGTTGATAACTGCCCAGTTTAAAGTGTCAGAGAGATCGAATTAGTGCACATTAAATTGTTTTCATCAGAATTTACTTAAACAGAAAAGGGTTTCTGAGGTCTGACTGAAATTTGGTTTTCTATGTGTGGTAACTTGTAAAACATACCATCTTTATCATTCTCTACCTGTCTGTCAATGCTCTGCTTCTTTCAGAACTGAGCAGCAAAGAGCAGATTCTCCTCCACCAAGCTGTGTGTCCATGAAGAGTGACAAGTCCATGGATTACCCTATGGTTTTCAAACAAGATTCAATTTCTAAGTAAGTCAAGAAAACATTTTTTAGCACAAATGAAGGGTAATGAAGAGGTGACTATATTATATAACCCAAGAGTAACATTACTGTATGGCAAGACCTACGCCCCTTTGTACTTAGAAGAGTTGGAGAGAGGAGCATCAGGTCCTCAGACCAGGGTGATTGGATGTTCAAAAGTTAAGGCTGAATACTTGAGCAATGACGGCAAAAGCATGATCACCTTGAGTTGAAAACTGTCCACCTTAAAGTGTCAGAGAGGTCGAATTAGTGCACATTAAATTGTTTTCATCAGAATTTTCCTAAACAGAAAATGTTTTTTGAGGTCTGACTGAAATTTGGTTTGCTGTGTGTTGTAACTCTCAACACACACCTTCTTTTTCCACCTGTCTTTCAATGCTCCATTTCTTTCAGGACTAAGAAGGAAAGAGCAGATTCTCCTGCACCAACCTGTGTGTCCATGAAGAGTGACAAGTCCATGGATTTCCCTATGGTTTTCAAACGGCGATATTCAGTTTCTAAGTAAGTTGAGAGAACATTTTTAGCACAAATGAAGAGGTATAACCATATTTTATATATATACATTGTGCATGTTTCCCGATGTGTTGAACTTTTCCTTTAACATTGCAGCACACATAGTTTTGGAAGAAGAGTAGCCATAATGTGCAGTGCAACATTTCTTTACAAGTCATCACAACAAAAATATATATATATTTCTGGAAATGCAATGTACTTCCAATGTCTACATAACATCCCATCTTTTGTCAAACCTTTGGTTTTGCCCAAGTTTCAAGATAGCATGAGAGAACAGTTTCTCCTTAAGCTGTGTGTTCAAGTCACCGGCGTATGTTTCTACTAACATTGTTCAATGTTCAGTTACACATGAAAGCCGTCCATTCGTCATCACTAATGGATCATGTTCTCTCCACAGAGTTCTCCAGGAGATGTCAGATGTCGTCACTGGTCGTCAAACAGAGCTGGACTCCATATTTATGGTGTGTACTGTACAAGCCCACCTTTAACTAGTTGTTAACACACTTGGAAACAAGACGGCAAGACAGGATCCAGGCACCATTGTACACATTTCTTACTCTAACTCTGCTAACTGACGTGTTGTGTCTCCAACCCAAAACTGAAAAAAAATCCACAAACACTTGGGCATGGACAATATTTCTTATTGAGAAATAGCTAAGAAAGTGCCTTGATAGCGACGCCTTGGATAGGGACCTTCCTCACCTCCTGTCGGACAGTTAAATTGATGGCAAGGGGTCTGCAAGGGTCAGGTTAGAGAAGTGAAGTACAAACAGATTGAGGAGTTTTTTTGACTGAAGGGGAAATCAGTCATAAGCATATTTTTCAAAATGTGTTGTATGACTTCAGAAAGAGAGTTAAAGGTATTATATGCAGGAATTTCCTAAAAACAACAATTATAGACTGATTAAAAAATAATCCCTCCAATCATCTCTAGTGACCCACTAGAAGTGTGTGGTGGTGTGTATATCTACAGAGCGCCTGCAGCCTTCTTCATGTATTTTCTCTTTTCTTCTTATTTTGCTGTGTTTGAGACGCGTCTGAGCTTCAGCAAAGTAGTAACCTCCAGCCAATAACAGCGTGCAGGGTGTGCAACCAGTTGAGGTTGTCAAATACCACAGCTTTGTCATGCCCTTCGCCGTCTGATACCGAAGGCACAATCCTCTTAGATACAAATCGGCCATATTTGACGGATGAGAACGGGTTGTGTGTTTTTATGTGCATGGGCTCCAGTGTTTCCCTGCTACCCTGTTTCTCCTCTGCTGTGTGCTGCTGCTATGGGTTTGTCAGTTGGAGTTTGACGGAGAACAGCGCTGAGCCACAGCAGACGGGATGAAACCTACCCTTTGCTGCATTCATTCATAATTCAGAAAAGCAGCACCTTCCCACACGGTTGTGCGGAGGTGTGGGTATGTGTATTTGTGCTTTAGAACGTACCCGCCGTGAAACTATCAGAAAGTAACTTTTTGTTTCTCTGATTCACTGCTTTGTTCCCAGTAACGCCGCTCCCTCTCTTCATTCACTCTATAGCTCGCTCGACCACCACTGCTCTCTCGTTGAGCTGACGAGGAGGAGCCAAGTTTGAATTCTGTTTGTTTAAACCGACAAATGTAACATATTATACCTTTAAATTAATAAAGTTGAAAGTTAAGTGAATATTCTTTTATTCCAGACACTTGAAGAGGACATTGTTACTTTTGTGAAGAACGAGCTTAAGAAGTTCCGGAGGG
This sequence comes from Helicolenus hilgendorfi, assembly GCA_916700815.1. Classification (NCBI taxonomy): domain Eukaryota; kingdom Metazoa; phylum Chordata; class Actinopteri; order Perciformes; family Sebastidae; genus Helicolenus; species Helicolenus hilgendorfi. Next base: position 4,219 of record CAKALG010016462.1, read on the forward strand.
TTTTGAATCCAGATTACCCAGAATGCTTAGAGAGCCAAAGGGAGGACGAGGAGGTGGTTGATGGTGAAGAGGAAGAGCAGAGGAGGAGCAGCAGAGAAGCATTTCTGAAGATCACACAGCACTTCCTGAGGAGAAAGAAGCAGGTGGAGCTGGCTGACTCTTTGCAGAACAGTAAGAGGCTTTTAATAAATGTTAAAATGGTAGATTTACACGTCTAATATTTAATGTAAATATGCTGTGCAACACTTGCATCAGAACTATAAATTCTTCATGGCTGCACACATACTGGCTAAAGCTGTTTGTCCAGCTGAAAATGGAGATGTCATTGGGGCTACATCAAGAGCCCATGTTTGCCCTAGACAATGTCACGTGTAGGGATGTCACGAGAACCAATACCTACGTACCAAGTCAATGCCAAAATTTTGAAAACGTGACGGTACTCGTTTTTCTACAGTACCGCATGTCAGTCATATAAAACCACACTTGACCATTGCCTAGTCGCTAGCAGAGCATTATCATAGTAGGAGATGCGTGTTTGGATCTCACGACAGCTCCATATTGCAATCATCGTGTCACAATCAACCTGAAAATCGAATGTAATCCAATATATTATGTTGTTTTTCCTTATAGAAACTCTTGCTGCAGTGTGCTCCCGTAAACTCAAATCTAATCTGAAGAAGAGGTTTCAGTGTGTGTTTGAGGGTATTGCTAAAGCAGGAAATCCAGCCCTTCTGAATCAGATCTACACAGAGCTCTACATCACAGAGGGAGGGACTGCAGAGGTCAGTGATGAACATGAGGTCAGACAGATTGAAATGGCATTCAGGAAACCAGACAGACCAGAGACAATAATCAGAAGTGAAGACATCTTTAAAACCTCACCTGGAAGAGATAAACCAGTCAGAACAGTGATGACAAAGGGAGTTGCTGGCATCGGGAAAACAGTCTTAACGCAGAAGTTCACTCTGGACTGGGCTGAACACAAATTCAACCAGGACATACAGTTCACCTTTCCATTCACTTTCAGAGAGCTGAATGTGCTGAAAGAGAAGAAGTACAGCTTAGTGGAGCTCGTTCATCACTTCTTTACCGAAACCAAAAAAGCGGGAATCTGCAGGTTTGAAGAGTTTGTTTGTTTGTTCATCTTTGACGGTCTGGACGAGTGTCGTCTTCCTCTGGACTTTCACAACAACGAGATCCTGACTGATGTCACAAAGTCCGCCTCAGTGGATGTGCTGCTGACAAACCTCATTGGGGGGAAACTGCTTCCCTCTGCTCGCCTCTGGATAACCACACGGCCTGCAGCAGCCAATCAGATCCCTCCTATGTGTGTTGACACGGTGACAGAGGTCAGAGGCTTCACCAACCCGCAGAAGGAGGAGTACTTTGTGAACAGATTCGGAGATGAGGAGCAGGCCAGCACAATCATCTCCCACATCAAGAAATCACAAAGCCTCCACATCATGTGCCACATCCCAGTCTTCTGCTGGATCACTGCTACAGTTCTGGAGGAGGTGTTGAAGACCAGAGAGGGAGGAGCGCTGCCCAAGATGATTACTGAGCTGTACATCCACTTCTTGGTCGTTCAGTCCAAAGTGAAGAACATCAAGTATGATGGAGGAGCTGAGACAGATCCACACTGGACTCCACAGAGCAGGAAGATGATTGAGTCTCTGGGAAAACTGGCTTTTGAGCAGCTGCAGAAAGGCAACCTGATATTCTATGACTCCGACCTCACAGAGTGTGGCATCGATGTCACGGCAGCGTCGGTGTACTCAGGAGTGTTCACACAAATCTTCCAAGAGGAAAGAGGGCTGTACCAGGACAAAGTTTTCTGCTTCGTCCACCTGAGCATTCAAGAGTTTCTGGCTGCTCTTCATGTCCATCTGACGTTCATCAACTCTGGTGTCAATCTGCTGTCAGACAAAAAATACACTTCCATGTGGTCTAAATGGTTCAGAGTCGAACCTGTACTCCTCTATCAGAGTGCTGTGGACAAGGCCTTACAGAGTCCAAATGGACACCTGGACCTGTTCCTCCGCTTCCTCCTTGGTCTTTCACTGGAGACCAATCAGACTCTCCTACGAGGCCTGGTGACACAGACAGGAAGCAGCTCACTGACCAATCAGGAAACAGTCGAGTACATCAAGGAGAAGATCCATGGGAATCTCCCTGCAGAGAGAAGCATCAATCTGTTTCACTGTTTGAATGAACTGAATGACCCTTCTCTAGTGATGGAAATCCAGTGTCTGTGTTCAACACATCTGCCCAAATGTGATCTCTCTCCTGTTCAGTGGTCAGCTCTGGCTTTCATTTTGCTGTCTTCAGAAAAAGACCTGGATGTGTTTGACCTGAAGAAATACTCCTCTTCAGAGGAGGCTCTTCTGAGGCTGCTGCCAGTGGTCAAGGCCTCCACTAAAGCTCTGTAGGTCAAAAACTAACTACATAAATTAAATGTATTAAGATGATAAAAATAATCTTACAGTTTTTTTTTTGTTTCTAATGCTTCTTTAGGCTGAGTTGCTGTAATCTGTCAGAGAAAAGCTGTGAAGCTCTGTCCTCCATTCTCAGTTCCCCGTCCTGCCGTCTGATAGAGCTAGACCTGAGTCACAACAACCTGGAGGATTCAGGAGTGAAGCTGCTCTGTGCTGGGTTGGAGAGTCCACATTGTAGACTGGAGGTTCTCAGGTCAGGATTCATCAGTTTTGTTCGACACATTCTCATCACATACTGGCAAAAAGGAAAAACCAATATGGTTGGACCTAAAATTACTATGTTTTTACAGTGAAAATGTGACAAGACGTTGTAAACAAGGGACACGACCGATCAGCTGTTTGTAAAGTGAAAGTGAAATGTAACGCATGGGACACGAAAAGCCTTGTGTTTGTTTGACCCACCCACCCTGTGTGTCTCTTTCACTCTTTATAATACGTCACCACCGTCACTCCTGGCACACTTTGTGCGTTTACTGTTGCCGTGGATGGGTTTACATTGTAGTTAATGGAAAACCCAGTGCGTCCCATACCGCCGCAAAAGAGTGCCTTGTGTGGCGGTATCGAACGCTGATGGCCGTAAGAAAGCATTGGTAGTTGACGCCCTGGGAATGAGAACGGGCTGGAAGACCATAGTATGCACATCGAACATTGGGTGGATATATATGCACTACAGTGCACAACAACAGTAAACAAGTGTAAAAATAGTGGTCCGTAGTAAGTTGGAGAGGAGTAAGTCGAATTGTGGTTTAGATTTGAAAAAACGTGGCTTTAAGCCTTGTTTTTCACAAAACTCTTGTTTACAAAAAGTAATTGCAAAAGCAGTTCCCATAAAAAGCAGGAACAAGTAAAATAAAAAAAATACTCCTAACTGTGTGTGTGTGTGTTCGTGTGTGTGTGTGTCTGTGTAGGCTCTCAGGTTGTCTGATCACAAAGAAAGGCTGTACCTATCTGGCCTCTGCTCTGAAATCCAACCCCTCCTATCTGAGAGAGCTGGACCTGAGCTACAATCATCCAGGAGACTCGGGAAGGATGCTATTTTCTGCTGGACTGGAGGATCCCAGCTGGAGACTGGCCACTCTCAGGTATGAACAGACAAGTCACAAAGGTGTAGGTTGAGTTTGTTTGAGTCAGGAGGTCAAAATAAGCAAATAAAAGTTGTTCAGAAAGTCATTCAGTTTGTTAAGTGCTGATCTGACTTTGTCTTTGCACCAGGGTGGACCATGGTGGATCACAGTCAATGAAATCTGGTCTGAGGAAGTGTAAGTGTGTGTTTTTTTTTTTAGGGCTGTTTATTGTTTAAAATGTTTACTCGCAATTAATTGCATGATTGTCCGTAGTTAATGGTGATAAATCGCAAATTAATTGCACATGTTTTTATCTTTTCAAAGTGTACCTTAAAAGGAGATTTGTCAAGTATTTAATACTTTTATCAACATGAAAGTGGGCAAATATTCTTGGTTTATGCAAATGTATGTATATATGTATTATTGGAAATCAATTTGATGTGATTATTATAAAGTGCATGCAAAAGGGAGACTCGTGGGGACCCATAGAACCCATTTTCATTCACATATGTTGAGGTCAGAGGTCAAGGGACCCCTTTAAAAAGGACCATGACAGTTTTTCCTCGGTCAAAATTTAGCATAAGTTTGGTGCATTATTTAACGTCCTTTGCGTCAAGCTCGTATGACATTGTACCAATTGGTTGGTACCAATGGATTACTTAGGTTCCTTTAGTTTCATATGATGCCATTATCTTTGCTCTAGCTTTACAACTGAGCCCGCTTCTACCGCAAATTGTGGTAACACGTTATTATCACGTTAACTTTGACAGCCCTAGTCTTTTTTAATCATGACAAGAGGTAGTACACGATTGATTTCGATTGTCAACAATGGGTCTTCGAGAGTTGCTCTCTGCTCTCTCATCGCCTGTCGAGGTGATATTCGAACTACAAGTTCACCAAAATTGAACTCACTGAAAAGTTGAAGCAAATGTTTTTTCGCCCCTTCACACCAGATAGATTGGAAGTGAACGGGAAGCAAATGTCAATTTCGCACATGTGTGACCGTGCATTGGAGGTGTGACCCAGGATGACGAACGTCGCTCTTAGCAAGCATTGCTGTAAATTGACTTCCTCCTTGTCTGTGTCTGCCAGTAGACCTCTGCAACTAGTTCAAAATGCTGCAGCCCATCTGGGGTTCATTCTCCCCAAGTATTTCCACACCACTTACCTGAAAATTCACACTAGAAATTAACGGAACCATGGTCAGTGTGATCCGGACCGAGACCACCCCTTGTCATCGGACCAAGGTTCGGCTGTTGGGTCCAGACCGTTGTCCAGGGGAGGTTTCACACCTCTCATTTTGGTTCAAACAGAAAAGTCTGAACTCCAGACCCAATGAAGCAGTCGTGAAAGGGCCCTTAAGAGTCTACAGTCCTGCTAGCAGCTCTGTGATGCTGCACAGCGGTGCTTTGACCTAAATGCTAACATCACCATGCTTATACGCTCACAGTGACAATGCTAACATTGTCTCGCTCTCTCCAACAGACGCCAGTGAACTCACACTGGACCCAAACACAGCAAACAGGAAACTCATACTGTCTGACAACAACAGGAAGGTGACAGTGAGGAAAGAGACGCAGCCACATCCTGGTGATCCAGAGAGATTTGATTACTGGAAACAGCTGCTGTGTACCGATGATCTGACTGGTCGCCGTTACTGGGAGGTTGAGTGGGAAGGACATGTTTATATAGCAGTGGCTTACAAAGGAATCAGAAGAAGAGGAAACGGTGACAACTGCTGTCTTGGAAGGAATGATCAGTCCTGGAGTCTGAGCTGCTCTAATGATGGTTACTCCATCCTTCACAGAAACAAAAGGGTGCCCATCAATATCCCCATCTCGAACAGAGTGGGTGTGTACCTGGATTGGTCTGCTGGCACTCTATCCTTCTACAGAATCTGCTCAGACAGTCTGACCCACATCCACACCTTCAGCACCACGTTCACCGAGGCGGTCTACCCTGCCTTCAGGGTTAAGATGGACCCGCTAAACTCGTCAGTGTCTTTGTGTTAGATACAGTAAAACGTGGTCTCCTTTTCTCTTTCTGAGAGGGGTTTGGAGTTTAAATAACAACAGTGGAAAAGAGATGAGGAAAAATACGTCAGTGGTGACAAAGACTAACGAGCTGGGTGATAATAGGCTAAAAGCTAACACCTGCAATCAATATATGTGCTCTCGTTAAGGTGAGACACCCCAGGTGTTAGGGTAAAGAATTTAACTAATAGATATCACTATGAAACTTCCCCAGTTGATTACTTACATTAAGACAATTATATTTGGTATTACAAGAAATCGTATGTTTAAATTTGCAAATGAGGCATTATCTAATGCTAACTTTTGGTGAATTAAGGAGAAATCTACAGACGCAAATAGACAAAGTGGTAAAATAAACACCTAAATGGAAATTTTTATGCTTTCTTTCTGTTATGAAAGTAAAGTAGGCCAAAATCTCCAAATTGACCAGTGCATGAAAAAAACGATGTTTTTGCCTGGGGTGACGCCAAGCACATTTTGCTTTATTGTAAAAACACTGTTGCTTCTTAAATAAATTAACAAAATGTCTTATGGAATACATAATCATACATACCATAACATTGTGAAATAATGAAATAATAATTTTCAAATTCAAAATTCAGCTCATTATTTTATATCTGATTCTACTTATTATCATAATGACACTTTCCATAACATCAACGTCTGTCATTTAAGACAAACATGGCAAAAATTAACTGCAGTAAACTCTTATTGTTAAAGGCTCCAGGCTGAAATATCATATCATTGTAATTATGAGCTGAGTTTTAAATATGTGTTCGATTGTTTCCCAATTTTATGGTTACAGTGTATGTTACATGTTTTGCCTGCATTTATTCACATAATTTCATTGTTTTTTTTTCCTCTGACTGGTTTTTGGTTGTTGTGAATTATATACTCTTTTACTTCTGTCAATACATTGTTCTAGTAAGAGGTTTTTGAAGCAGTGGATGCAGATTTAGCTCTCTTTGGATGCAGATATAGCTTTCTTTGTAGCAGCGGATGCAGATTTAGATCTCTTACGTAGCAGCAGATGCAGATTTAGGTCTCTTACGTAGCAGCGGATGCAGATTTAGATCTCTTACGTAGCAGTGGATGCAGATTTAGATCTCTTTGGATGCCGATTTAGCTCTCTTTGTAACAGTGGAGGCAGATTTAGATCTCCTTGGATTCAGATTTAGCTCTCTTTGGGTGCAGATTTAGCTCTCTTTTTGTTGCAGTGGATGCAGATTTAGCTCTAGATTTGCTGTGTACCAGGTCAGACACTGGATCCTCTAACCCCCACCCCCAGACTGAATTAATAACAGGCTCCAAAAAGTCCTCCAATTTGCCCCAATTTGGAGGACAAAACCCTGATTTCTTTTACTGTGAATGTGGGCAAATATGTCATTTTATGCTGTGAATTTACATATAGCTACTGTACCTCAGTATAAGGAGGGTATTAAAGACAACCCTATAGGCCTCAGCCTCCCATTATCCACTGGGCACCTGTCAGTTTAAAAGAGCACACAGGTGATAAGTGTCACCTAAAAGTCAAGAAATATCACATGACCATGTCATAGATTATTTACCAGCTTGTTACTGTATGATCAGGGAACATTTTTGTTTTTTGTAAACTAGATCATAATAAGATAAATAATGTAAGCCAGGTGTCAGCAGGCAGAGTTCATTGATTTATTTACGAAAAGCTTATAGTAAACAAAGACCGAATGGAAGTGGGTCCGGCAGACCGATGACAGGCCGGCAGCAAGGAACTGCATAGCAAAGAGAAACCAAAAAAGGAAGTGAGCCGGTAGCCTATGTAGTGAGTTACTGATTAGACAATGAGATGCAGGTGAGGAGGTGGGCGAGGAAGGCCAGGTAACTGCAGAGCAGATGAGGGAAGTGGAAGCAGGTGTGTCGATGGATGTGGGATTTAGGTAATAGGGCAAACAGGGAAGGAAGATGGAATGAATAGTCTTTGAGGAAGTGGCAATAGGGCTCAAGAGGAGGGACAAAAGAACAAACCATGACACTGTATATCAGCCACTGCTTGTTAAAGGTCTAACATATAAATACCTGGATGATAACATTATGTACAGTTTGAACACACCTAAGCTATAGGCCACTGATTGACAGTTTTTAATTGCATGTTGGAATTAAGTTTCATGTAATTTCTTTCTGTAATCTTTCATTGAACTTGTATGATCAAAAATGCTGATGTAATACAATAGACCATCATGTTCACATGTAATTTCAGCAGATTTTTCACCAATCAACAATAAAGAGAAACATGTAAGCTTAATGATTGTTTCATCCGAGTATTTTTAATGTAAGTAAGAGATAACAATTTTACAGAATTCATATATGTGAGCTGAAAATACACAAACACACACATAAAAAGTGACAAAATATAAACTTCACACATTGATAAGAAATCGCTCAGACAACAGCTAATTTTTCCACTTTAATGTTTCTGTACTTTATTAACGAAGATGTGTTAATGATCTATAACCATGTATATGGTCCCTACAACTCTAAACAGATATGCTACTAATTTCTCTTCTCAGCTCCTTCTGCATGATCCTCAGATTATGGCTGATTTCATGAACTGAAAAGAGAAAAATATATATTACTAAGAGTGTAATAAGACAATGAGCTGTCAACATGCATCACTGGAAACAATTAGGTAAATTAAAATATGTTTAATTTTTTTATAATATCACTGTGGAAAAGGACCCTGGAGTCCCTGATTTGAACATTCACTGGCTTCTGCCAGTCGTGGTAATCGGCTCTCAGTGGCTACCAATCAGGCTGGAGCATCGTTGAGTTAAGGAACATGTGTTAAAGGAGAGCGGAGCTGCACTTTTAGTTGCTCAGTTTCTGCAGTTGAAGAGACGATTCATGGAGTTTTGTGTGTGTGTGCGTGCAGCTATTTGTAAATGGCAAACCTCTCTATTGTATGTTTTATTGTCTGTTTTTAGAAGGCTATGCTGTATAGTAATATAGTAGTTTAAATAAGAACATAGTGATCAGTTTAGAGCTTGTGTAGTTCAACAAATGCTGCATTTATTCTATTTTAATATTTCATATTTGCCATTGCCGCTAATATACGATCAAGTGATAGAAGCGGCCATAAGTGTTCAAGCTGTACTGATTATCTTTATCTATCCATTGATTAGTTATGGAGATTTGCTAATTATTAAAGATTATTTATTTAAGGATGGATTAGGGCTGGGCAATAATTCAATATCATTTATTGTCTATCAATTGAATCGTATCCAGATTAAATCATATATCGAGATATTGTGATACACAATTACGTCGTCTATACTGATAATAACAAGCAACATACTAACTCAAATTTGTCAGAAACTCTGATATGGAATATTCTGAGGGAGTATCATTTTAAGATTGTGGTTTTGTTTAATGTTTTATATAAAATGTACTGATGTCAACTACAGAGTTTGAAAACCCTTCATATTTTAACATTTTTAAATCAACAAATGTTGACAGTTCTGGGTTGTTTCTGCCTAAATATCATTCAATAATCATTTCAGTTGCTGTTAATCATTACTTTCTGCAGATTGTTTTGTACATACATATAGACATATACAGTATATGTTGCACAGTATATTGTATATATTTTTTCTTTTGGTTTGTTTTAAAAAGCAGTGGAAGAAGTATTCAGATCCTTTACTTAAGTAAAATAGAAATACCACAGTTTGAAAATACTCCATTACAAGTAAAAGTCCTGAATTCAAAATGCTACTTTAGTGAAAGTACAGATGTATTATCAGCAAAATGTTTTGGAGTATCAAAAGTAAAAGTACTCATGCAGAATGGCTCCTTTCATAGTGTTATATTATTATAGAATATATCATTCTGTTTTTATTACTTACAAATACATGTAAGAGTATATTAGTATTGCATCATATCATATACGCATATCATGTTTTTTTTTTAATGTAAAAAGTAATGCCTAACTATAGGTATCAAATAAATGTAGTTGAGTAAAAAGTATATTTTCCTCTGAGATGTAGTGGACTAGAAGTATAAAGTAGCAGAACATGGAAATACTCCAGTAAACTACAGGTATGACATAGTCCTGAGCGAAGATTATGAAGTTACCCTACCTACTTTCATTTTTAAATTGACTATTTCTATAATATCTCTACATAACAAGCTTTACATCTTTTCAGTAGTTAAGTGATACTGTAGTGTACTTGAAATCTTTATCTTTGCAGGTAAATTAACAGCATTTGGGCCATTGCTACATTAGTAGTCGTACCATTCCTTTGACAGTATTAATGAAAACATTTAAACTCACCTGCTTGAAAGAGAAACTGGCGACTTGGCAGTCACACGGCAAACTCAACAGATGAGCCTGGAAACGATCTGACACAGGAAGCAAATATTAATAACCTGAACTTGCTGAAGTTTACCCAAAATGTACAATACTCTTTAAACATCTGTATATGTGCTGAATCTGCTAGCTATATATATTACAATAATAATATGTATCCTCATGTTAATGCTCGTATACAGTCTGTGAAATTAATTCAGCATGTTCAATAAAGAGAAAACAAAACACTCAACACTGTATTTTGAAGATTATCTTCAATAATACTTTGCCACTTTTCCTTCATGGATGCACTATATATACCCAGTCCTGCTTAAAAGTAGTATGCAGTGGTAGAATAAGTACTCAGTAACAATACTACAGTACACAAATACTCTGTTACAAGTAAAAGTACAAAAGTCAATTTGCAGAATATACCATTTCAGAATAATGTATATTATTCAGGGCTGTTAATCAATTCAAATATTTAATCGCAAATTAATCACACATTTTTTGTCTGTTCAAAATGCATCTTAACGGGAGATTTGTCAAGTATTTAATGCTCTTATCAACATAGGAGTGGGCAAATAGGTTTGCTTTATTTTAAAGTATGTATATATTATGATTATAATATAGTTGGATTGTTTCGCAAATTTACAGAACAGCACAGTAATGTACTTGGCTACTTTCCACCACTCATAGTATGTAGCTTGGAGTTGGTACACAGCTAGATTTGGTCCCCATTACCTCTGATGATCTGAAGTTTTGTCAGGACGGCCACATACTCATCGTAGTCGATCCCACCTTTGGAGCGGTACTCGTGCCACAGAGTTCTGAAGGTTTCATCGTCTAAATGGAATTCTGCCCGATGAAGACAATAACGGATGAAAAGCAATCCACAAATGACAGTAGGGTGATTGACTTACCACTCAGTCAGTTAATGTTCTCTTAAAGGCTGATTTAAAGATATGACGTATTACCATGGGCAGACAGAGCCTTTTTCATTTGGGTTTGAGTGACGGAGGGTGGGTTCCTGCTCTCGTAGCTCTCCACATACTCCCTCCTGATAATGGCCACATAGTGCTCCAGTTTGAAGACCTCCACCACATTCAGGTCTTCAGTCTTGTCTTCCTGGAAGTGCTGGTTAAAGAACTTAATTCAATTGAAAGCATATAGCTCAACACCTTATTGCATAATTTCTCTTATTACAGCCAATAAATGAAGAATCAAAGATCCTCAGATACCTTCTGTTGAGAGACTGAAGTGATATTGCCTGCTTCCAGACCTATGCAGCTAACCTAAGTAGCGAAGGATACATCCATGAGAGTCAACAGGAGGCGGGCTGTCTTGAGACTCAGGGCTAAATTGGGGAGGATAAATACGTTCATGAGTGTATAGACATCTCATTCAGATGATTAAATAGTGTACAATTATTAGAAAATAAACTGACTATTGCCACGAACAGAGAAGCCCCCTGCGATCAGCTTAGCGAGAAGTCCTTCAGCAGTCAGCATCTGTTGGAAACAAGGACACATAAAGATCTGCTTCACACAACATGCAATAACTTAATAACTCTAACTTTGAGGTGAAATACAATAAGTATAATATCCCACTAAAATATTGGCAGCGATGTATTTCCCAATTCATTATATGTGCTCCAAAAACTAATATTCCAGCTGCTGGTGTTGTCAGTTAAAGGTACCATGTGGAGTTTTTGACCACGAGGAGTGATGTTTTTACCAGAGTGTTCTTGTGAACTTTGTATCGTTCAAGCACATGATTGTAATTCGCAATCCTGCAGCAGGTTTTACACTTTTTCTGCTGATTGACAGTCAAATCCTTTCAATGGGTGAAAATTACAGTGATTTGCTCTTTAAAAGTGCATTCGGTGTTTCTCACCAAAACACATTGCGTGCATTCTTGAGGTCTAACATGTTGAATGCATTTCCTTTCTCATAAAACATTTGCAAATCTGACTTTTCTTAAAAGTTTGAAAGCTGCATTGTTTACACCCATGTTAATTTGCTTTTGGTCTTCTTTATCTTCATTGACTTTGCACAGTGCTGTATTTCTTTGCACCTTATTGCACCCTGTCCATCAGTGACATAGTGAGAAACCATTACCAGGAATATGTATTGCTTGCTACTGCTACTAGTGATCAAAAAGTCAACAGAGTACCTTTTACGTTATGTGTTATTAATGAAGCTTTTTTGCTTTGGAATTTATTATATTTACTCTCTAAAATGGACCGTCCAGTTCCCCTGCACTGTGATTCATGTATCTGGTATCTGGCAACTGGGAGTAGAGATACACATGCTATCAATTAACTTTTAAAAAAAAAAAAAAATGTGTCTGTCAGAAGCTTCATAGGGTGAGATTTACCTGCGGAAAGCACATGATATCCCTCTCAGATCAACACAGAGGTCCTCACCTGCAATGAGGACATGATCCCTCACTGGCTTCCCACTTGTAAACATAGCCAACTTTGCCCTTAGGCCAACTATACACCCATAAGTTGAGCCCTTTATTTACCAAGTACTGTCGGGCTGTTCTCATACACCATTCGTAGCTACAAATACTAATGCAACTGTAGTTCGTATATATCCCACGTAATCAATTCTTATATAATCAACATAATTTTGAAACAAGAAGTATAAAGGGTTTCAAAGACTGCAAAGGAAGGAGGTTGGGATGGATGGGTGGGTCAAAAAACACCTGACTTTCGCCCAGGAGACCAGCGTTCGTATCCTGTGTGAAACCAGAAGTCAACGTTGACTTATTTGTCACGTAACTTCCGTATTTAAGTTACGCCACTTACAGTTATTTTAACCCAAACCACGATCTTTTCCTTGCCTAAACCTAATTAGGTGGTTTTGGTGCCTAAACCAAGTCGATCCTTTCCTAAACCTAACTAGTTAATAGTTAGCTAGTTTAAATAGTTAAACTCATGAAAAATGAGGAATAACTTTTCGTAACATATACAAATCGTTGTATGAGGATACGTTGGCACTGTAGCGATATACATTTTAAAAAATCTTGATCAAAAATAAATATAAAATCTGAATGTTACATTTTGAGCCTTAGAATTTACATAAAACACTTACATCAGGCCTGCTGTCCTCCTGTGAAACAAAAGGAAAAGGATGTCATGTAAAGATAGATAAGCAGAGAAGAATTCAATGATCATTTCACTTCATCAAACTGAACTCTTCGGATTCCTAATTTTCCATCAACAAGGTGTCCATTACTTACTGTTACACACATTTCCTCTGGAAATGAGTCACACCGCAGCTCATTTGGCCAAGAAACGCCAAAGCTGGTCATGAAACCTTCACAGCCCCGTTTGGCTCTCTCGCAGAAAGACCTGCAGGGCC
>CAKALG010016463.1:0-13239 GCA_916700815.1 Helicolenus hilgendorfi
AATAATTTAAGGGAACTTTATCAAAAATGTTTATTTATGTTATGGGTTGTGTAAAGAAAATTAACATTGGTTGATATTTCATTTCGGCCTTATAAATCCAGTATGGGTCAGGCTATGCAGTTGTAGTAATGTACTGTTTCGACTACTATGTATAATGTTTGTATAAAGTACTTACTTAGGGCTGCAACTAAGTATTATATACAGCCATAGATACTTTTAATTATTGATTTATTTATTAATCTTGAATTTTGTGATTAATTATGTAGTCAACAGATGTCACTATTTATAGCGAGCCAATTCTGGAATTTTTTTTATTTACATAAACACTTGACATAAGCAAACATTCTTGATACGAATCCTACAGATTTTATTGGGTTTTTTTTTAAGAATTGTGACGAAGATGCATACCCAGAGGGTCATTTTACAGTAATGAAACCAACATGGCAGTGCTCTCTGGTGGACAAACTGTTCAATGGTGACACTGTCTCTCTCTAAATTACATCAAACCTAGTTTGGCATTTCTTTATTATTTCTTGTCAGTTATCGGCCAACATGATCTATCTGCATTAAGCTAATATTTACCTGGTAGATTTATCCGTCTGGCTCCATCCCACATGATAACAAATTCCAATCAAAATGGACCAAAACCTAAAGCCGAATTCACACTAGGCAACGGTGAAGTCCGGCTTGTCACGATAATTACATTTTCCGCAGCCGGGAGGCATATTCATGTGTTTCAGGTGGGAAGGAATTTTTTGTGACATAGGTCAACAAGTCACAGGACACACAGGATATGTTTACTGATTGGCTGCAGGTCCTCTCTGGCCGCTCTTCGCCACTGCTCTGTTGTAAATTCGGCGTTATTTTATGACTTAAAGTTTACTGAATTTCAAGTTTTCAACATCACAAAACAAAATCATAGAAAACCTAACAACACAATCCGTAAACTACGCAAGACAGAGAAATAACATCAAAACAACAACAGCAAAAATGGATAAATAAAAAAAAAAATAGGTGAGGATTGGCCAATACTAAAAGATAAATAAAAGCAAATAGACAACAGCAAACTAATAATAAATAAATAAAGGTAAATCAAAAATAACAGCATTAACATGCCATGTGAAGTAAATTTGTCAGACGACAACCGTACCACAGTTAAATGTTCACTTGTAGTGCTATAATAGAGACATAGAGGACAGCATTGACACTGCTCCTGAGACGACATCGCGTCCCTCTGCAGAATATTGTGGTCCAGTTGGATAATAAGGTCAATAAAAGGGAACATTCCAACTTCCTGGTCCCAGACAGGCCACAGTACAGTCTAATTATCCAGTTTAACGAACACCTCCCCTCCGCAGACTGAGTCTGAGGGATGTGGTCTCAGAGAGCATGACAGGATTAAGGCAGCCATGACATTACTTGGTTATTGGAGACTGCTGCTCTTCCCCCAGTGACCTCGGCAGCACTAGCTCCTCCTCTGTTGTCTTCTCTCAGTGCTTTTTGCAAACATGAACAAACTGAATAAACTGAGCTTGAGAATCGATCTGGTTGGAGAAGGAAAAAGGCGGTATAGAGGAGGAGGCGACACAGAAGGTATCGTCTGTCCTCTTGCACAACACGCCCTCCCATGTGGTGGGAGAGGAGGTTGTATTATTGGCCAAAGAAGAAGATCTTATCAGTGAGAAGGAGATAGACTTCAGGCAATGGCCTCATTTACTGGCATGCTCCATAACCAGCGTGTGTGTTACTGAGCGAACTGGCCAGCTTTAAGTTCATCCGAACGCCTGAAAGCTTATGTGAAATCCTGAAAGTAGGCTGCTGGCAACGAGCATCACAATTCACCCCTCAATTATTCATTCACACCGTGGACTGTTTACTCTCCACTCTGGCGGCCGCACAATTTAAATTGTTTGGGATAATACTAACAGTGCAGTTGACCTTGAAAATGTGTGATTTTACTCTGGTTGTCAGCACAGAATAAAATATGTTCCACCCCCCAGAGGAGCCATGAATCCATGCCCCGTGATGGATCTCATGTACAGTATGTGCAGGCTCCTCGTCATGCTCCCTGACAGCCCATGCATTGACTATATTTGCGTGTGAAGCAGCCTGTCAGCCAGACCAATAGATCTCACATTCATGCAATGCAGCGAGAACGAATTCGTAATGTACAAACCCTGAGCTGCAGTGTGTAAAATGTAAGCCCCACTGCCTCAAAAAGCATGCAGCAGAAACTCCACCTGTTCTAATGCCAATGAACGCACATTTCCCCAAATGAGATTAGGTATTTTTTGATTCAGTCGAAAGTCTCGGTTGGCGGTCTGTTACTATTACTTTTGAAAAGGGTGATTTCTTTTGTCCAATTTCGGAGCCTTAGTTGATGTTAATGAACTCTGCGGCCTGTTTCTTCACACTTGAATAGTGATTCAGATGCCTGGGAGTTCTGTGCTGAAAGCAAAATAAGGCGAATCTTTCTTCTCCCTCCCTTTCCCTTTCAGGGAATAAGCCTGCGTTTGCTTGAAATGGAAATATTCACACACTGCCGATGTAAAGTGCATTGAAAATGAGAGGAGTGTGGGGAAAGTAGTTAAAGTTTGATTGGGCGTAACCTAGCCTGCACTCTCTTTAATGATGTCGGGAGTGTCCTCTGAAAACGAAAAAAAAAGCTCCCTTCTCTATTCCATTCTTGCCCTCTCCTTCTCAGCCCATATTGTTGCTCCTTCTGCAGTGTTTTTCTTTACTGTTGCTCTCTCTGAGACGGCAGCCATCTTGCTGGTCACGACTGGCTGCTTTGGAATCCTCTACTGAGCTGTGTGACGGCGTTTAGGGCCGAGAGGTCCCGGGACGTTACCAAACCCTCCCCCTAAGGCACAGCCCTTTTAAAAAACATCTTTTAATCTGGTTTGCTAAATATTCCAATTCTCACACCCTCCTTCTCCCTCCGTCTCTTACTCCTTCACCCCCCTCTTCCTCCTCCTCCTTTTCTTCACATGAGCAACACACACACACGCCGCCTCTGGTTCCTAGACAAGGAGATTTGACTTGCATGAGGTCTTTGGCCTATGCGTCTCTCCATTTACGGAGCTCTGAGTGTGTGTGTTTTGTGTCTCGGGGTGTGCGCTGGTGTGTAAAGCGCATGCTAATGCGGGTTGGTCTTGGTCCTCGGGATCAGACTGAAGATGACAATCCAGGGGGCACATTGTGTGGGCCAGCAAACTGAGCTCCACAGATGGGAGGGAGACAGAGAGCTGTAGACGGAGACAGAAGGCAGAGAGGGCCGACCATCCGCGGCCTCATTTCACTTTTAACTTCATTTTCGATTCGCACTCGTCCACAGATCCAGTAGCCACTATGAAACCAGCTTTTGTGAGTATTGATTCCCTTACAGGCAGCAGCTCCACTGGCGGCTCATTAATCTCGTCTACCTGCCACGAACGAATCGAACGGGAAAATAATTGATGCTTTCTAGCATTTCTTTGGATATTCTATTTCTTGTAAAGCCTGTTCAATTGCTATGCGCTGATTGCTAAATACAGCACAGTTGAGTGTAGGGGGGAAAAAGCTCACATTGTCCTTCTACTTTTGAGTGTGTTCTTTAAAAAGTTAATCCTCTGTGGCTTTTTTCAAATCTGCGGGCAATTCATGCAGCCATCTCTTTGTTCTTTTTTTCCCTGTCTTGTTGCCATGTTCATGAACTCATTGTGGATTTGGATTTTTATTTTTTTGCGAGGACAACAGTGGCTGTTTGTTACGGGGAAGTCTCGTGTGTTTGACCTGCTGAGATCAAACCAAACTGTGGGTGTGTGTCGCGGCCCCGGTGCAACCAGCAGGAGGAATCTATTCTCTGATCCCAACCAGTGGGGAGAACACAGGAGAACGACAGAGGCATGCAGCCACGAGGTGTCCTGTCTGTTCAAACTTCTACAAAGGATTATTGGAAGATATATATATTTCTACATCCTTTGGGGAGGAGTTTCCAAAGTTTTTGGAGTTGCGTTGAGGGGACATTGTGCCTAAAAACACAAGCGTGACATTGGGCTATATCAGGAGGATGTTGATGGGACTGCTGACAGCGCTTTGTCCCGCCGTGGCATTGAGGTGTTGGCACCTGCTTTGGACGGTGTGTTCCCCTTGATGCCATTCACTAGTCCATAGTTTTCATCCAACCCTTGCTTTGGTGCCAATTTGAGGCCGGTGGTCCAGGCACACTCTCTCTGCAGCAGCCTTTTGTTTCCCCCTGAACAAGCTCTGCCAGGCGTCCTTTAGCTCTCTCACCACCACCACCACCACCACCCCCCCTCCTCTCCGAGCTTTAGTTGTTTGAAGCTAATAATGAAAGAACATTGTATGCTTTCAAATCGCAGTAAAACAGCAGCCAAGCTGTTCTGCTCAGTCATCCTGGAGCAGCCGTCCCGCTGTGAGACGCATGATAAATGGGTTCATGTGTCTTTAATCTCCCCGACCGTCTCCTATCACCGCCAGCTCTTCAGCTGTTGACCTCCGCCACTGACGCTGACTCTTGACCCTTCCTCATTGTATCTCGTAGCGAGTCCCCCCCCTCACAATGGACGCCTCTCCATTCCAGGTCTCTGTATTGATTAGATCCCGCGGCACAAAAACACATTCCTCTCCATCTCCTCTATTAATCCTCACTGGCGCCGAGCTTCTCAGTCCTCGACCATGAAATCTAGAGGCTTTTTTTCTTGTTGTTGGATGTGTTTTACCTTGAGGAAATCTCTGGGCCGTGTCCCCTGATAAGGATATATTTACCCAGCTCCAACAGTATATCACACCTGACTTTCACGCTAGCTGCTTCTAAATCTCATTGGAGCAGCTAGTATTCCCCTTTTCCATTATACTGGACAGGTGATGCTGATACCCCAAGGCTGAATGCAGCTGTGTGTTTGTTTTTTGCATCCCTACTCGCATTGTGTTTAAATGAAACGCTGACCTTACTCTGAGGTGCGAGCGAGTTTAAAATGCAACCAGTCGTCCTCATTTCTTTCTTCTTAAATACTGCAGCTGGAGGCGTTCGGAGAGGTACCCCCGAGGTCGTAGCAGATGCAGCGATGAGGAGGACAGAATATTACAACCTCTGCTTCAGTGTTTAAAAGTACACGCCTTGTCCCCTGCGAGCTAAAGAAATAACCTTGGCAGTTGAATTGCATGCCAGAGTGAGATCACAGCTCCTTATTCCCCCCCTTCGGCTCGTTGCTGAGAAGTGATGCCACTGGCGGGAACGTTATCCTCCCTTCAGTACAGACCGTGGTCACTTTACGAGACCAGAGCGCTGCCCCCCCACCGTCCTCGTTATCAGAGGAGCTACAACAGCTCTGTGTATGTGTGTGTGTGATTTTACATGTTAGACCACTGATTAACACCAGTGTTCATCAGCAGCTTTCTAATTGGCTTCGTCCTTCTGAGGCCTCATAATTTAGGTTATTATATGGGAGCAACATGAACGTGCTGCAGCTGTTCAGTACCAAACGTCAAACGGATACAGTTAGCGACTAGCTGGGGAACATTTAGCAGCTGGAGTGCTAGATATTTTCCTCAGGAGTTGGTGGAGACCAAAATATGAGCTAAAAGAGTGTGAATATTGGACTTACATTCATCAGGTGGTCAGACCCACGACTCCAAATTAACAATAATGTTGCTCCGTAACTGCTGGATGTGTAAATGAGCAACTCGTTGCTAACAAGTTTTCCATATCAATTTAAAGGGATAGTTCGGGTGTTTTGAAGTGGGGTTTTATGAGGTACTTATCCATAGTCAGTGTTATTACCTACAGTAGATGACGGTCGGCACACCCTCAGTTTGGAGAAACAGACAGGAATTACCGTCAGAAAGCAAAGCAATGTACTGCTGTGGATGGGGTCGACAGCAAAACGTATTTTAGCCACCTAAAAGAAAGACTCGCCTAAAAAAAACAATATCAGTTCAAGTGTACTCTATATTTAGAATATTTTCACTGCTTTACCTTACTGTAGGACGGCTATACAGTCTATGTTTCCGACGGGGAACTGAAGCCGTTATCTATGCTCTCGCCAAAGCAACCAGACTCCATTTCTTCGCAGAACACGAGAGCTGCTGGTTTACCGCTGCCTCTATCGGTTAGTTAGTTTGTGTTATTGTATGACTTTGGTTAGTTCGGATTCACCAAAAATAAACTTAAATTTAAACTTACATGAGGACACCACCCACTCGGTGTCAGCCATTGTTCCTCAACTATTAAAGCCAAGCCTCCCTTGTCATCCATCTGTTTATCCTATATCTACTTAGTTTTAAGACAGTGAGAGTAAACAAGTCTGGGTATGGAAAAACTACATGATACAACACAACGTATCCTCATACAACGGTTCGTATGATATCTTACAAAAAGTGATTCCTCATTTTTCGTGCTAACACGCGTGTCAATTTCCGCTCCAGTCTTTTCAAAATAAACTTCTGTCTTCAAAGGAAACAACTTGGTCGGGTTAGGAAAAGATTGCCTTGGTTATCTTTAGGCAACAAAACTAGTTAGGTTTAGGAAAAGATTGTGGTTTGGGTTAAAATAACTCTGTAAGTGGTGTTACTTAAGTACGGAAGTGACATGTCAAATAAATCAACGTTGACTCCTGGCTTCACACAGGGTACCAACACCGGTGTTTTTTGCCCCACCTATCCACCTTGACCTCTTCTCTAGTCTACGCGGCGTTTGTTTCTCTTTATACTTCCTGGTTCACAATTAGGTGGATTAAATACAAATTGATTTTGTGGGATATATACATATTACAGCCCACAAGAACATCTCATGTGCTTACTTTATATATGAGTATCTGTGCCTGCAATAGGAATTGTTATTATTTATGCTAATACTCCTCAAAAGTTTGTGGAGAATATTCTTCTTGATAAAACCGCTGACGCATGCAGCGACGCTCTCACACAAAGAGTAGCCACCTTATTTTCGCTGACTCATCTGGACCTTTGCTCAGGTAGGAGAGATGCTGCCAATTCAGCATCAACATCGCAGTTTAATGACTGATGTAGGGAACATGTGGCGCTGATAGATGGAGGTTATTTGTCAAGCTTGTGTGACTGATCAACCATCTGGTCAGTACGCTGTATTGTAATCAACAGTATGGAGTAGTAACAGATGGATAACTACAATAATGTCATCCACCCACTGCCCTCCGTTTCCTCATTTCCTTACTAGAGATGAAGTGTTTTTCCTCTCATGTGCTGAGGATTAATGTTGAATATGAAAATGATTTATTGTACTGCAGAGTGTGATCTTCAGGTTCCACGATGGCTGATGGATTCTTCAATGATTTAATCATTACACACACATTGCTCATGCACTAGACGTGTACAGTTTTCCATTTGAAAGTGTGTTCCAGTTACATCCAGTTTTAATGTTTTCTGTACCAACTGCGTAGAGGATCTTTGTATAAAACGGGATGTTTACAATCCTGGGAATAGCTTGCACAGTGTAGGTATAGATGCACGGAAGCAAGGCAAAACAAAACCCTGAGTTTTCTCTTAGCAGACACCGACGACTTCTCCCACCACAAAACAACGAAGATCTAATTCCGTCGACAGCGTAAGACGTCCATCCTTCATATGAATATCTCCTGGTTCCTGTTGGGGGTTTGGCTCTGTCCTCTTTGTAGAGCTAGATGGGATCCTTTTCGTGTACCCTTTTTGCAATAAAATAATCTTAGGGATTATTCATTTCTTCCTCTCAGCAAGTCTAGACGCTCTAATTTACTGTTTACCATCTGGTCTGACAGAAAAGTTAGATTTTATGTCTCTTCCATTTAGATGCCGTTTCACTACTAAGCATCCACGTACAGATTGATGATGAGAACCTCACAAATGTAGACTTCTGTCTCCTGATGGCGCTTTATTGCCTCACGTAATTATACTAATGGGGACATATAACCTGTCTCTGGGCTTTTAGTGCAGCAGCCAGGACAGTCGGCTCAGATGAAATATTTCCAGAAAGCCAGAATAAAGATAGCTATTTGCTCCATTTTTAAAATGAGTTGGAGTGACGGCACCGGACAGGTGTGACGGCAGCACCGTCAGTCTCTAGCTTTTCAGCTTTAGCTTGTCCATGCATGCATACTGTGGATTGGTTGAAAGGGGGAGCCATGTTTCTGTGCTCTGACAGGTGTAATATTGCGGCTCAATGGCTCTCTTCTGCTTCAGTGCCTTTATGAATGCATTTGAAGGAAATTTTCTGATTGTGTGTGTGTGTACATGTGTATGACGCATGGCTATCAGTGACTATCAGTAATGCTCACATGCATTCTGTTGAGATGCATGAAATGATTGCAACAAAACATGGGAGTGTGGGCTTCTCTTTTCAGTTTGAGTTATTTCTCTTTCTTCTCAGACTCTCTGTGTATTTACATTTTATTAATCTGACTTCAAACAACAGGGAATTATTACAAGTGTTGTTGGAGCAAACATTATGACACAGATAGTTTAAGTATTTTCTCTGAGAGCTTTACAAATAGATGAAAAGCATATTTTTCTCGAAACCTTTTTTCTCTTAGCTTGATTACCCTTGACAAAACTCATGCATTGTGATCATTTACATCAGATCGACTCTGTAAATCAGAATTGTTTTGGCCGCAGGCAGCAGATGAGACGCAGCTACCTGCAGCCGAGAGCCAATAGACATGACTGTAACGCTGAGGTCATAAATGAGATATAAAGGCAATCAACAGTAGCGCTTAAGATGCCCTTCAAAATCTTTATTTATGTGTCCTCCATAAAACCACTGTGACTTGACTTCTCCTTCGCTAGAGGTACCCTTAACGCTATCATTTGCTTTTGCAGGGTGACTGTAACGTTTGCTGGTTTAGTTTTTTTTAAGGCATGGGGGCATTTCTCTGTGTTGTTGCTGGTGAGAGGTGGAGGCTAAACTACAATGGCTCCTTCAGCGTCTCACTGTATCTCCTTCTGTTCCTGTCCTCAGATCGAGAAGATCATGACACTGATTGGTGCCGGCATCGATTTCTCCAGAGATCAGCAATATGCTACGCCAGGTAGAGTACAATCATCTTTGCCTTTTCATGCTTTGAATGAAATGTTGATTAGAGTTCAACACCTAGAAATTGAGTTTGTTTTTTTCAAATTAAAAAATGAATCATAGAGGAAAGCGGAGTTTGAGGGTAAAAAAAAAAGAGTGAACGATGTTGTTTTTCTTTAGCTCTTAATGCTGATTTGTAACAGTTTTTACTCACCTCTGCTTTATTATTGATCTCATGAATCTTACCGTGAGCCCTCCAGGTTCGAATGTTTAAACTTTAAATTTGTCAGTGGGCAGATTCAGTGCATTTCCTCAAAACCTTCAAAGGTACATTGTGTAGGATTTAGGGGCCATCTAAGTGGTGTGGTTGCAGATTGCAACCAACTGAGTACCCCTACGCTCAATCCTCCCTTTCCAAGACTGCGGTAACCTGAGCCGCCGAGTTCAAAACCGTGGTGACGCCATTTGCCTCACTTAGAGGCCATGCTTAAGATAATAACACTACTTTAGGAGCAACGGAAGTCAGACGGCGGCTGGCGGTACCATGGTTTTGCACTCTGCTGCAGAGAACTACGGTGGCCTTCAGGTAAAGTAAAATCCCAAAAGGCTCTCTCTAGAGCCAGTGTTCGGTTTTTCCGTTCTGGGCTACTGTAGCAACATGGTGGTGCAACATGGTCGACTCCGTGAAGAGGGGTCGTGTCTAGAAGGGAACCAGCAAACTGGGGAAACTCTTGTGAGATTGTTAAGGTTAGGCAATGACCTTGAATAGGTAAGGTTAGAATAGGTCGTCGGGCAGCAAGTCTCGCGAGAGTTTTTGCAAGATTGCAGATTTTGCAATTTGCGAGTTACTTTCTAGACACAAACACTAGGAGGACCCGCTCCCTATGTAGATCCCCCAAAATGTTACACACTGTACCTTTAATCAGCCTTTCTAAGTAGTATAAGATCCGTTACTGTGTAGATCCCCCAAAATGTTACACACTGTACCTTTAATCAGCCTTTCTAAGTATGTGATGCAGATGGGTTTATTGTCACAGTAACTTTTATTTGTCTTCGATTACACCTGCTTGGATTTGCTTTATAATCATCCTCCAAGTTATATGATCCATATCGGTGCCCTCGAGGGAAATCAGGTTCCTGGGACACACGGTCAATGAAGGAAGCATCTTAAAAACAAATTGCCATTCAGTTAGCAATAGCTGATTGGGTACAAAAGTATAGTAGAGACACAGTTGGTTTGTTCTGATAGAACAGATGAGGAGAGGAATCGACATTAGCAGCCTCGGAGAAAGGTACGAAAACATTTTTGAACAGCAGAGAATACAGAGGAGACCCACGGGATTCGTTCTGCTTGTTCTTGTTTCGAGGCAGTGGTCGCTCTCATGTGTGTGACACAAACCAGCTTGCTTTAAAAGGGATAGTTCGGGTGTTTTGAATTGAGGTTATATGAGGTACTTACCCATCGTCAGTGTATTACCTACAGTAGACAGCCCTTTCTAACGGAGAACTGAAGCTGTTGTACCCATCTATGATCTCACCAAAGCCACCAGACACGATTGGGAAAAAAAACAATTTTAACTCACAGACCACAGGGTTTGTGGCTCTACCGCTGCCTCAATTGGTTAGTTTATTTGTGTTATTGTGTGACTTTAGAGAGGTACATTTACTGTTTTTTTTTAGTGGAGTCTGGTTGCTTTGGCGAGAGCATAGATAACGGCTTCTGATCCCCGTTGCAAATATAGACTGTATAGCTGTCTCATTGCAAGATAAACCGGTGAAAATATTCTAAATATAGTATACACTTAAACTGATATTGATCTTTTAAGGTGGACCTTTCTTTTAGGTGGCTAAAATATGTTTTGCTGCCGGCCCCGTCCACAGCAGTACATCGCTTTGCTTCCGTGCGGTAACTCCTGTCTGCTTCTCCAAACTGGAGGCGTGCAGACCGTCATCTACTGTAGGTAATACACGGACTATGGAGAAGTACCTCATACAACCCCACTTAAAAACACCCAAACTATCCCTTTAAGCACTGGCCTCTAAACCTACCTCGGAAGGTACCAGATGTATTTTAAATGCCTGAGAGACACTTTATTAGATCTAGCTCTCCTCTCTGTAAAGTAATGTCTCTGTGTTAAGGATTCTGTAGCTGCTTTCCTGTAATATTCTTTAGACTTTTCAAAAGCCTGTCGTCAGCGTTGATGGATGGCGCCCGGGGACTGTCGCAGTAAACCCGAACAATTGACTCCTTCCCTTCAAGCTTTCACATTATGCATCACTCACCTCCAGCTCACACTTACACTGCCTCAGCCACATTTTAATATATCTAAGCAATGCAGCGGCTTGGCACAAAAGTTGCCTGTCTTCTTATTATTTGAGCCTTCCTGTTTGTTATGCCCTGCACTGGAGTGAGCTGTTTAAATATTAACGAGCACGCATGTCGGGGGGATGAGCTCATTTTTGCTTTGTAGACATGAGGAAAGCTGAGACCACTGCAGTGAAGGAGTTGGAGCCCCCATCACTTGCTGTCTGGTCTGAACATGAATCCTCTGTATATGTGAGCCTCAATCTCGGAGCCGCACATGTCTCAATGAAGCCGCTGTCAGGAGGTCATCAAGGGACTCGCCGGAGAAGAGGCGCTCTCTTTTTGATGCACTCCGCTCTGATTCAGCAGCCCAGTGTTTTCTCCTCTCAGTGTTGACTGGAGAGCGGTGGTGTCTCTAGTCGAGCTGATTGGCTCGGCGCCTGCAGTCTCTTGTACTTTTACTGATTTACTTCTACATCAGAGAGAAAAAGAGATGATGGAGGAGGGTGAAGGAAGCCTAACGAGTGTGAGAAAAGGAAAAGATACAAGAGCGACTGCAAGTAATGATGGGTGGCGGCGGAGTCTGTAGCTGAAACGGAGGCTTGCACTGACATAGAGCAGCCACCTGCAGTGTTAGAGAGAGAGGGAGGGAGGGAGGGAGGGGGAGAGTAGGCAATGAGGAGAGAGAGAGAGAGAGAGAGTTAAGGGAGGAGAGAGGAATTGCAGGCAGCAGAATTGTGAACAGCCAGGACAATAGACGGACGCCACTTCGGCATCTGTAGCTTTAGGTGGTCCACTCCTCAGCCCAGAGTGGACTACAGAGGGTTTTTTCTAGAAGTGGACTTGACCGTATCTCACAGACTGAGGAGAGGCAGTTTTAGCACTCTCTTTCAGCTATTACTTAAGTGCTGTTTGAAGTGGCTGATTGGATCCTTGACTGGATTTTCTTTTTTTTTCTCCCTTGACACATTTCCAAGCTTCTGGATTGACCAAAAATGGGAATTATGACGTGGGAATCTCCTCTAAAACAGGACTGGTTGTGTACCAGGTTGAAGAGATGACGAGAGAAAAAGAAGCATTTAATTCAATTTTAGGTTTTGATATGTTTGTTTGTTGTAAGTTGTCCGCTTTCTTAATGTGTTGCACAAGGTAAAAAAAGGTGATATGTAACTTTCCTATCAGCAGGAAAATTATTCACCCTGTTAACTTTTAACTGTGGTTGAGATGCAGTTATCCAGTTAAGAGTTAAAGGTAATATAAGGGTGTAATAACAGATTCTCGCCGTAGAAAATGTGTGTTTTGTTGCTTTGAAAGTTAGTTAAATTATACCAGTGATATGTAGAGAGGAGTAGAGGGAATCATCTGTCCCTGTATAGGTTGGGATCCTCTCGGCTCCAGCTGCCGACAGACATCAGTGTATCGCTTTTTCTCAATCAATCTCTTAGCTCATGACAGTTGTGTCTGTCTGTCTTGCTGCTTTCCTTAAAAGTGAACGCTGTCATGATCTCTGGTAGATTTCTGTCTGGACCGTGCATGGTGGATTATATCCTGAGAGTAGGCTGGGGCTGTGAATCAGAGGACAGTCTGTTTGGTAATTAGCTGACTAGTACAAGTTTCCAAAGAACTTTCCACGTGGCTGAAACACATTACCTCCCCTGGAGTGAGGTGTTTACCCTCCTCTGAAAACTGGAGCTTAGTTATATCAGCTGCAAGCTTTTATTTTTGGGACATTTTGACTTTTTTCCAAGTGGGATATGAACTGTTGATTTTAAATGTGTTGGCATGTTCCTCGCTGACTGTCATAGCTAGGAATTCAGTTTATATCAGCTGGTAGTCCACCAGCTGATAGTCCCTTCATCGCCTCCTCCACCCCTGAGGTCAGGGGTACCTGAAGCCATCTTGGGTGACTGCG
>CAKALG010016464.1:0-25936 GCA_916700815.1 Helicolenus hilgendorfi
CTACACGACGCTCTTCCGATCTGATGAGCTTCGGACCAGGTTTTCTTTAGAGGGGGAGCGGAACAGGTTTTCAGCGCGAGTGGCACCACCGCGAATCAACGACTCCATCGAAGGAACTCTTAACTGCAGCTTCTGTGCAAATGACGGCGTCTCCTCTCTCTGTCAAGAAATTTCATAAAAAGATAATTTAAAACAAAGAATGTGCAACAGCATTAATGTCAAATCTCGCATTAACAGCATTAACATTGACGAAGATCGGATTGGTAATAAACGCACGTGAGGAGAAGCACTTCCATCCCCGTTGATGCTACCTCTGGGAGATCTCGCCGGTCCTTTAGGGGTGCTCTGCAGATAAAAAGACATTATGAGAAAAAGGAAAAGTGCGCTAGTGGACTAGTGGCTAGTGGTGGCCAGTTAGTCATCCACACCCAGCGTGGCTCTCCCTGATTACTCTGGAGGGAGCAATATTAGTATTGCTGGGAGCAATGCAGGGGCAATGGGTACCCTCATGCAACTTGGAAAAAACAGAGGGGTTAAATACATAAAAGAAGGCATCTCTACTGTACATTAAACAAAAAGGGTTAAAACTAGACTACAGAACAGCCATGAGGTCAGAACAAACAGACAGTTAAAAGTCAAGAAGGAGAGCTGGTATTTGAATTAAAGATGCTTGGCAGTGCCGTGTGCAGCTGTATTACAAGAGCACGAGAGAGTCATAACTGAAGATAGTGAACATTTAGCAGCTTAGTTGGTTTAGTTGTTGACTTGTTAGAGGCAGGATCACAGTAAGCAAATGTTCTCCTCCCTTGTCCAGCTCCAAGCTACTCCTTCCTCTGGATGACTGCGCAAAACATTTATGTCCTGTTTCTTGTGGAAAAGTTCTTAATGAGACGGGAGTCACTTCCAGGATCTGTTTTAGCTGATTATGCAGCAATGGGCATTGTAGTTTTTTTTTTTTGGGGGATGGTGAGCTTTAAAATCTGCTGCGTTTAGGGCCAGTTGTTTGCTTCAATGAGTGTGTGAATGTGTGTCAACAGACCTAAATAAATATGAAGGCTAATTTAACTATAAGTGCTACTATCTAGAGGGTATATTGACTGTAAGAAAACTCCTTATTTAAACAAGCCGATACTTGATTGCCTTCATACTCAGGTTTATGTGAATGAACAGGAATAAAGGACCAAATTTAAAGAACTTTATACAGCATACAATACTTACTGACTTCTTTCACTACTTCACCATGTGTGTCTGTCATCCCATGTAGATGCTCGTCACCAACCACCAACCAAGACTTGAATGCTGAATCTACTGTGTTTCAGTGCTGCACGTCCAAACACTTCCCAATTCTCACAGACAACAAATGACTCACTACATTCAAAGTGGTTCTGAATCCAAAATCCTCACAATAGTAAAAATTACAACTGCCGGCTTCATCAAGTACCAACACAAACATTATTCCAAGAGACAGAAAGATTCCTTGAATAAATCTCTTGACAAATGACAAACATAGCTGTCAAGTTTGTACTTCCAAAATAAAAATGCAAAAACCAACAAAATGAGTGAATGAACGAGATTTTGAGTTTGGTGGGATTACTGTCATTGGATTGAGCGATTAAACATTTGTGTTAATGTGAGGACATGTTTCAATAAGGCGTAGATGGAACGTGACAAAGACATTGTGATGGATTTATGATATTTGTGGTTAATCACAAGGGATGACAATGACACCGGTTGTATCTCTAGCTGCAACACATTGATCATCCAGACTGTGGAGAAATACATTAGAGCTGCACTGATTGATCAATTAGTTGTCAATTAATCGACGCTGAAAATAATCATTAGTAACAGCCCTACAATAAATCACTGATCTCTAAATTATACTGTTATATTAAAACTGTTTATATATAATTATATATTTCCAATTCAATTATATTTAGCCGTGGTGTAATAAAGAGTTACGAGGCATACACTCAAACATTAATTTACCTACTTAAGCAGTATGCCTTTACTGGCTTTAGTAAACATTGACAAGGTTGTTACCACTGACCCCAATAGAAGTTATTCATAGTTTTTACAATTAATGTCTAATGTTAATACAACATAATCATGTCACTGTACAATATTAACAGTACTACATATAAACGGTCGGGGTAATTAACCTAAATGAGCATTAGAAATTACATATTTTAAATGCATGTTAATGAATAGTCCAAACACAAAATATCTATTTACATTAAAAAAAAAACATTTGACATTAAAGTTACATCAAATATATCTCAAACATTTAAACAGACATACAAAGATGTTAGCAAAATGATTTTACTGTATGCATTTAATATCTGTTTGATGACAAATTGTTTCAAATGTCGTTTTCCTCTCATCTTCTTACGGCCTCCACATATGAACACACACATCATCTAGTTTTTGAGCACCACAGATGCATCTATAAGGGTGCTCTGGTCTGTTTGTTTATTTGGAAAAGTTACTTAACAGCTTTTTAAAAAAAAAGCCTCCCATAACTTGTAAAATGAAAACTTAAACTCTCCAAATAAACAGACTTGTGGGGAGAAGGGACAAAGGCCATCAGGCAACATAACAGGGTGTCTATGAGGCAAGCAACTAAGGATACCTAAAGACAAGGGGGGCAATCTTCAATTCGGTGACAGATTATAAGAAACTGAAAGGTAGGGCAATAAACCAACATACGGCAGAAAGCACACAAGCTTCTATCCCACAATGGAAACCATAACTCCCATTAGATGCAGGGTTAGCCTAGATATGAGATGCCTTCTTGTTGCTAAATCCAAAGGAAACAGGAGACAGAGAGCAGGGAACAAGCTGTCCCTACTTGGGCCACAGTCCTCTACCGATTCCCCAAAGGCACGGAGACAGGAGGAAGGAACGGGGCAAGAGGAGGAGGAGGAGGCGGAGGAGGAGAAGGATGAGGCAGGAAGTGAGGACAAACTCACCACACTGGCTACCTGGGCTGTTTTGGGTTGTTTTGAATGGTCCAGAGCAAAGATAGTATACTCAGAGAGAAAAGCGGGCTCGGCTATCATCCCGGCCAGCATCTGACCCCGTCAGTGCAGTAACGGGGACGAAAGGTAGGGAAAGGAGAGGAACACAGAGAGCAATGAGAAAAACAACACCATGAGTGTGAAATAGCGCTGAAGGGAGTGTCTGGCCAGATCGCCCAGATGAGGCTGGCCGAGAGAGACTGAGATGAACGGAGAGAGGGAGAGGGAGAGAGAGATAGAGAGAGACTACATGGGATAGGAAGAAAAATGAGAAAAGCAGGAAAGTGAAACACTCAATCAACATTAATGTTATGAATAACAGTTTGACATCTCTGCATGCACACTCTTCAGTTATAATGTTATCTGCTAAATCTGCCTCCGATGAGCAAATACTGTCAGAGATGTCAAAGTGTTAAAGATTTGTGAGGTGAAAAAAGATGCTGCGATGGTAAGAACCCTCTAAGTTGATGGGCCCGAGTTACAACAACACATATGTGCCTCCAAAGGATAAAGGGAGAAAGTCCAGTATAGAAACCTGAGCAAAAGGGGCACGGTCACTCTTCCAGTCTGCAGTGTTGAAGTGTAGAGAACTTGTCACGAATAAGCGATTAAGCCCATTTTTAGATCTAACGATCAAACAGCTAAACTGTAAACATCCATATCCGAGCTCTAAAATAGATTAACATGCTGTTGCATCATCAATCTTATATTCAAGGTCGGTACCTCGTCATTACCGGTCTACCTCGGTCTAATGAATCAAAGACGTCTTGCATAAACTTGCCCATATTATCCATGGGGGGAAAAATATTGCAACAAATCAACAGAGAAAGAAAAACACAGAGAGAGAAGGATACATCAATTATTCATACACATGCTGAAATATGGTCTGCTCGCCACCATTAAAAGGCTCTTCCTAATGTATCTAAATGAGAAGCTCTTTTGGCAGCAGTATACTAAAGAAAAATAACTATGTTGTGTCATTAAATGAGCTATATATACTGTATATATATTGTATGATATATGAAAGACCATATTATAATGTATATGAATATCTAAATGCCCTCTATTTTATCTCAATTTCGACTTCATTGTCCCATGTGATAATACATGCAGTTAAATGGAGGGAAAGCTTAACAGACCGTACCTGTATATGATGAGATCACAGTGCTGATTGCTCTACAAGATCAGTTATAACAATGTTATTCCGGCTCATGTGTTCTCATGAAATCATAAGGACAGATTGTGTCGTCAGATCGTCAGTAGCCTACCCTCTTTGAAAACTCAAAGCACTACTTGGTCGCTGATTTCCTTTCACTTGGCACAGCAATCAAAAGGGAGACTGGTTTGTTATTGTGGGAGCATTAAGCACAACAAAACACAAGACTGACAGAAACATTATTCTGTGTTGGAAATTAGCATATAAGCTGGGGGAGAGAACATGACATTTCAGCGGGCTGCAGTTTGAGCTCAAAGATAAATAAACATGTATCTATCAGAGGCTGACCCCATGCTCACCTCTCTGTCACTGGGAGACGGTGAGCCATCGTGAGGAAACGGAGGGGTTTGACTGCTGCGCCGCTCTCCACTACCCGTCTGCTGGAAAAAAATAAAGTAGTATCTCTGTCAGAAAACACAGCGTCCCTCTCCACAAATTACACACAATCATAACTATGATCTTTCTTATTCTGATAAGGTTTTGGTTCGCTGACATACAATAATATGATGGACCACTATAATCCTGCCTAATATTCCCAGAGTCTTTGTGCTCTCTCGTCTCGCAGGCCTCCATGGATCGAGTTACACCTGGATCGTGGTTGCATCTGTTGCCATGGCCCTGCTTGACACCCACTGGTACTATCATTATTA
Organism: Helicolenus hilgendorfi; assembly: GCA_916700815.1. Taxonomy (NCBI): domain Eukaryota; kingdom Metazoa; phylum Chordata; class Actinopteri; order Perciformes; family Sebastidae; genus Helicolenus; species Helicolenus hilgendorfi. Next base: position 4,884 of record CAKALG010016464.1, read on the forward strand.
TCAGTATTTTTTCTATTATTATTACTGCTATTATTATTTTCACTCTATTATATTCACTGCTGCTATTATTATTATTAGTAGTAGTCATGTTTGTAGGGCTGCCCCGAATACCATTTTTTTGGGCTTTGAAGCTTCGGTGAGAAATATTCGAAAGTATTCGAAGCTTCGCGGCACAGCGTGGCGCAGCAGGCTGACGTGTTCATCTGTCTCTCTGTCTCCATGTCCCCTGTTTCAGTGCCAAGAGCCACTGCTGCACTACTATACACACATGCACCTCTACGCACAACAAACAGCAATATCCATCTGAGAATAACTACAAATAATGAATAATGTTGTGGGATTATTCCTTATTTCATGGGCTATTTGGGGATTTATACATTATTATTACATACTTATACATACATATACGGTCAAAGCTTCGAAGCATTAAGGTCACCCCTACATGTTTCTAATATTATATCTGCTATTATTATTAGCATTCTATTATATCCACTGCTTCTATTATTATAGTTATTATTATTAATATAACTGTTGTGATATTATTTTCTATATCTCTATCAAGGTTTCTACCCGTTAAAAGGTACATTTTTTCTTGCTACTGTCGCACCAGTGCATGCTCATAGGGGGATTTTGAGACTCTGTAAATGAAAGAGTACGGTATAGACCTCCTCTATATTAAGTGTCTCAAGATAACTTCTGTTATGATTTGACGCTATATTAATAAATTGAATTGAATTAACTTTTCTTGTTATTGTACCCCACTATTTGTCAGTCTTCACCTTTGAACCCAATCCGCTTTCGGTTTTTCAGCAAAACGATGAGTTTCATGAACATCAAACACAAACAAGTAGCAAACTGATGTCTACACAAAGGCCAAGTCGCACGAAGAGCAACCCAAACCATTAACAGAAAGTAGACAAAGTAATGACGTGTACTATGCAACTTGAACCCAATTACAAAAGATTGGTCATAAATGCCAAATAGCTGCCTTTTACAGCAACAAAGAGGTTTAGCAAACAACACTGATATGTTTGGGATTTTAAAGCCAAACCAAGAGTTATAAAGAGGCCAAAGGACAGAAGAGCCCTTAAAAGATTAGATCAAGATATGCAAAACACTGACAAACTGCAGTGTCACATAAGGACAGGTTGAACCTGACCAGCAGGGTTTTGACAAACACATGCAGTATAATGTAAACTACAGTTAAGCCTGAGACAAAGCAGCTTTGTAGCAGTGTTTCTAATCATTATTTACTTTAACTTACACGTCGAATCCTAGTTTATCTAACGTCTGCAGGCGCTTGTCACCGTGCAGGATTTGCATATGTCTGTACAACACCTCTCTATGGAGGACTAAGACTAAGCTACTGGAGTTACCCTGCACTATACTCATTTTTAACAGTCTCTTCTGCACTATATTCACTATTTTAATAGTCATGTATCTCAGCTGTTACCCTGCACTATATTCACTTTTAACAGTTTTCTTCATCTCCTTGTATTTTTATATCTGGTATATTTTTTTTGTACTTTACACTACTAACTTTTTTACTGCCTTTTTACTAACATGTTTTTGCACTATGGAACTGTGATGCTGGAAACTTGAATTTCCCTCTGGATCAATAAAGTTACTATCTATCTATCTATCTATCTATCCATCTATCTATCTATCTATTTATCAATCCATCTATCTACCTACCTATCTATCTACACTATCTATCTACCTATCTATCCATCTATATACAGTATCTACAGTATCTACCCTATCTATCTCTATCTATCTATCTATCTATAGACAGTATCTACCTATCTATCTACAGTATCTACAGTTTCTATCTATCTATCTATCTACCTATCTATCTATCTACAGTATCTATCTTTCTATCTATCTATCTATCTATTTATATCAAATAGAGCTGTCAGATGACATCCACTTGCAGCCAATGCATGCATGCAACATAAAACAGACACACCCATACTGTCTGTGTCTATTATAAGAATCATGACTAGAGGGTTTTGGCTTCAACAACAGTTAATAGTAGCTGTAGCTTGTGTATTTCTTCCTGGGAGGACGAGATATACCAGTTACAAGTTTCCTTGAACGCACCTTCCTAGCAGCAGCTGATGACAGCTCAGCTAGGCAGCTAAATGAGTTAGCTTAGCTTAGTTAGCTTAGCTTCTAGCTCCTAGCAACACAACACCGACCTGGGCCTGCTGTTGCTGTGGTGACTGCGCACTCCTCTGCGGAGACTGCTCCTCGTTTATCCTCTGCTTCAGCTTCTTAAACATCCTGTCGGGCTGATGTAGCTGATACAGCTGTGGAGCAGATGACTTCTATCCGTTAGGGAGATGTATTGTGTTGTTAGTTAGTTGACATCCAGACCTCTCAGCTGCTAGACTTCCTTGTTCTTCTTCAGCCATCCAGCAGGTGACCGGGCTGTCTGCGCAGGCGCGGCCAACGTGGAGGAAAAGTGATACGTCAGAGTTAAAGGGCCAGTCCGGGTTTAATGAGCTGCAGCGACACTAGTGGAGAAGACAGGTATGACAGGTGTGATTTATCCAGGTACAGGAAATATCTGGCTCTCTGTCCTTAATTTTGTTTACGTCACGTCCGATGTCTTAATGTCCCTAGTCTCCAGCCCTAGCCGATTTGGTCACCCAAAGAATATGCCTTTATGATCCTTTATATGGGGAAAACTTAATGCATACAAGTCGTCTTTACTGGTCACAGGAACATTAGTTACAAGTTGCCTAGAATAAAGTTATGCTGTTATTACTTTCTTTTAAAGGGAGATAGGAAAACAACTCAAATTAGAGAAAAACTAGAATTTGGTGAAACACAAGTTTCACTTGTTATTCTCTCTCTCGTTCTTATCCCTTTAATCATCATCCACAAGTCTTTAAACTTTAAAAACAACCCTCATGCAACAACTATGAGCATAAAAAACAAACACACTTAAAAATAATATATAAATGTAAATAAATATAAAAAAAAAAAAAAGGAAAAGGAACTATGGCCTTGCTTGGACAGAAGAGGGCACTGTTTAAACACCTTTTACTAAGATTTTGCTTCAGGCCAGTTCGAAGCACAGCTACTAAGACTTACATAATGGGAAACTATCAAGTTTTCATGGCTGGTACTACTTTTCCCTGCTAAATGAAGATTAATTACATTCTCTTTATTCTTTGGCAGCATCACAGGGGAAAGCTGCAGTGTTACACAGTTTGTCTGGTAATTAATGTCTCTGTGCTACTACTCCCAATGGGAAATCTTGATGATGAGCAACGTCATGACAACAACTCTTACCTCATGATGAGGGATAAGGAATAATCTCACAACATTATTCATATTCAATGTTAATTATTATTAGTTATTCTCAGACGAATATCGCTGTTTGTTATGTGTAGAGGTTTGTGTGTGTACAGTAGTGTGGCAGCGGCACTGTAACGGGGAGATGGAGACAGACAGAATATCAGCCTGCCACGCTGCACTGCACCGCGAAGCTTTGAATACCTTTCGAATATTTCTCACCGAAGTTTCGAAGCCCAAAAAATGGTATTTGGGACAGCCCTACATACAACACATGTCAAATCAATGTCCTCTTGTTTATTGTTTATGTGATGATCTGTGGTGGAGTCCCTGCCTTCTGATGTTTTATATTAATTTTATATTGGTGCATATCAACAACAAAAAAATAGAAAGTCAGTATGTTTACTCTTCATCTGAGTCACAATGTCCTTGGGTAATATAATGAAAACTGTAACAGACAGGAGTTGATAGAACAGATCACACTGTGGGTGTGAGTCATGGTTTAAATAGTATGTGGTATTTTCCTTCCTTTTGGGATCTGGCCATGTGCAAATATCTGAAATAAACATTTCTGTGTCAGACTTTACTGTCTTGTGGAGGAAGAATCCAAGACATGCCATTTTGGGCCCCAAATCCTTTCAAATGAAGACTAAAAGGAAGACGTGATTTGCATTTTTTCACCATTCTGACTGTAATGTTTACGACTCAGCAGGGCTTTTGATCTATGACGGGTGCCGAGAACTGGGAGGGTGAACGATGGGTGGTTAACGGCAGAGGGATGGAGCTCTACAATAGCAACCATGCAGCAGTTATACCCTGAGGCAGAGAGGATACATAGGGGAATCTGCTGCTGTATGTCTGCAGTTTTGTTTTGGACAGCAACTTTTATAATACACTACATGACAATACAAAAAAAAATTCTGTGTGATAGCTCATTTGTAATTAATGTAATGAAAGTATTATTTTATAAATGCAAAAGCCTATTCTAAACTGATATCTACATCTCTATTTTCACATAGGAGCTTACCTGGTTACTCTGGGTCTTTCTGCAAACTTGCACACTTAATGGACAACAAGTTTGAAGGGAACACCACCCAGCACATTCCCTTGGGAGAAGTCCAACAGATACGAGCTCCTGGAGAGTAATGCGCACCTCAAATGCTGACCACACAATGGGCCTTCAGAGACAGGATCAATACAACTCCCCTGTGAAGTTTATGGATGCCCAATTAAAACAGATATGTGCAGGAGGACCTGAAGTCCAAGCGAATGTTATAGAGCTTGTTTTTTTCCACCTGCACTAGCGGTCAGTGCTGTGGAAAGCTGATAAGTGTATAGAGGTATAGCCTATATATAGGCCCAAACTCTGCCTTAATGCAGTATCTCCTGGAGTTCCAACTTTACACATAATTGTCTCTCTGGAGAAGGTTTCCTCCTGAGAGAATGGGCCAAACTGATTAAATATTGATGCACTTCCTGAATTGACGGCTCTTTCTCGCCTCCTTCCTCTCCAAAAACCTCGTCACATTGCGGACCGCATCCTGGCTGCACCTCTCTCTTTCCTCTGCCCGAATGCCGGTCATCTGAGGTCTCATTCTCTGCTGCTATGTGATCAAGTACTTTATATTCCCTTATGTCTATAGGTTGAAAATGTGCCCATCTTGTGCTGAGGTTGGTGTTTTGGACACTGATTGATGATTTAAGGGCTCTGGCACTCTGACCATCCCTTTCCCCCTTTTTCCCACCTCCCATGGTGTCATCATCTGGTTGCTTTGTGCCGTGCCTCCTGTCACAGTGAGGTCCGTGCCAGCTTGAAGAGACTGCAGCACCATGGGTTTTGTCACTTGCATGGGGGGAAGCATTGCACAGCCATCAGCTCACATTCATGCCCCGTCCAAAACAGCAGTGCATGATGAACCTTTTCATGTAGCCTTTTAATGAGCATTTGGTTCGCAGTTAGCGGTGTGAATGAAGGTGTGAAATCAGCACTAAAAAAGTTCAAAAGGTAATTTGAAGTCACCGAAAACGGACATTTTGTGTGTTGGAGTATGGGATTGTCATTTGCTATGGTGAATTTGTAACGGGTAATTCTGTGAAACCATGATCTTCATGGTATTTTTTTGAATGTTGATGTGGTTTAATGTAAGGTGGATCCACTAGATGGAGCTACCCCTGCACTGCAACACACCCACCTTACTTACTCAGCAAAGGATAAGGCTTGTGGCCAATTAGCCCCGTCATAGTAGGAAGAGCACAGGTGTTACTAATAACCTTAGCGATGGGTCTGTTCTTTCTAAGACAGTGTGACAGTAACCCAACGTGCACAATACCAGGATTTTCATGTTTTTCCCCACTGTGACGTGTCAAAATGTCTTCAGTGAAAAAGGCCTATAAAGTCCTGAATCGGATCACCTACATGTAGAGGGTCAAAATGAGTAACTGCTTTCTTTCCCTTTATGTAACTATCTAGCTAAAAGTCTCACTGAGATTAAAATATTTCTTTCAACAAAGTCCTGAGCTTTTGCACTTGTGATGATTTTAGTCCTTCTAACAGGCCTTTTTCATGCATGGAAGACATTTTGACAAGTCACAGTAGGAGAAGCACAGGTGTAACTAATAAAATGAATGATGGCTCCATTTAGCTGCTTTGATATCAGGAGCCAGGTACTGTGCATGCTGATTTACTGTCACTCTCACTGGGACACTTGAATAGAACAGAGCCATCTTTAGTGTTATTAGTTACACCTGTGCTTTTCCCACTATGACAAGTCAAAATGTCTGCTGTGAGAAAGGCTGCCTGATTTCTGCAGATCATGGTGGACTGAGAACAACGGCTGGCTTGTTCACAAGCTGTCTAATCGTCTGGCAGCTCGCATCTTTCCCCTCGTTGGACTTCTGTGGATGTCAGCGTATATTCCCAGATCTCAGCAATCACTTTGGTAAATACAACATCATGCGTCTCAGGTGGGAAAAATAAGACCCAAGTTGTAATAAACCGGAACTAGCTTTACTGTAATGGCTCAGTAAAACAAAGGCAGTCGGTCAGAACAGGCAGTCATGTCCAAAGGGGAATAAGCACAAAGTCAGAATTGCAGCATACTGGGGGGCTAATTAGTAAGAGATGGAATGACACGAGAGGTTAAAGCAAGACTATGTAACTTTTGAAAAAAGAAATAGCACTTTCTTCCTTTTCCAGATGAAAAGTTAAATTCTTAAGCAATAAAATACACTTTTGCTCCATCCAATACACTCAGGAGTACGTCTGCCACAGCAAACACGTCCTCATCCCAACTCATTGCTTTGTCAGACCCCTCGGCGTCATATTTCAGTTCCATAGACATATGCTTAATGTTGTACATTAAACACTTGCTTCAGGCAACAAAACCACTATATAGTTACATTTAGGAAAAGGCAACATTGGACTTAAAATGACTACGTTTGCGCAGTGAAAATGACACTGAACGTTGTGAACACAGGACACGAACGATCAGCTGACTGTAACGTGAAAGTGAAACTTAACGCACGGCACACGAACAGCGGTCTCCAGGATGAAAACCTTGTGTTTGTTGGACCCATCCATCCTCCATGTGTGTCTCTTTCACTCTTCAAACCTTTCCCTGAGCATTTAATATTGTCGCGGATAGGTTTACTCTGTAATTAATGGAAAGCCCGGTGTGTCTCGTAAGGGCGCTCAAGGTGACAAGGTGTCGGTATTTGACGTCGTGGGAATGAGAACGGGTTGGCTACAGCCTTATCTGGTGTGTTATGATAAGCAGTTTATGGTGGCTAATGCTACTAAACTTTAGATAGATATTAGAAAAGGTTTGTTGACTTTATGATTATTCTCCACATGTGCTTTAGCATTATCCTGTAATTGTCACTTTCGGCTACATAAGCCACTGTTCAGCAAATGTTGCATTGTCTCCCTTTAATGGCCGGCACAGTGGCAATAGAGCAAAATGGTTATGATTAGAGGTCGTCATGACGGTCTTGAACCATACCTTATATGAGCCATTGAAACATATGAGTGAGGAATTCACTGACAAATGTGAGATGTTGTTAAGTATTACATTAAGTGAAATAAACACATGCTTTTAGTGTGATGGGTGCTGCCATTTTACTGACTTTTCATGACTTTAAAAGGAATAAAAGCTGTATTTATTTATGCAGTTCAATTTATTTTTACATGAAAAGTGACTACACCAACATAAATCACAGTTTAATTTTCTGCCAGCACAGGTTACTAATAAATCTTGAGTAAAAAAGATATGTGGGATCTTTGAATAATGTGATAAACATGCCAAACAAGGCCTTTGAATGTCTAGTAAGTTATGGTGTTTTTCCCCCTCATAACACCTCAGCCCACACACATCTTTTCACCTCATGAGTAATGTCTAAGCGGGGATTCGACACAGAGAACAGGCAGCTAACAAGCCAGAGTCTCTCATCGTGGTCATGAATAAAAGTCACAAACATCTAATGTTAAGCAGTTAAGTTGCAGTCTACCAATTACAAGGCATTTGGGAATTCACACACTACACTCTCCCCCCGAGGACATTTTCAGTTTTTCTTTTTTACAGTGTATTATAACTTTCTTTGCAATTGCTGCAGGAAGAAGGAAAAGATGAATCTTGTTCTTTGGAGGTGTTGACTCCACTGCTGCAATTTGTTTTGCTTCCATAGCCTACTACTATGACACAAAATAACAAAAAGGAAAATGAACATCGGAGTTTGAAGATGATGAAACGTGCTTAGGTGATTGTTTAGATTCCACCTGTGGACTGGTTGGATTTGTGTTTCCTTGATGAAAATGATGGTGTTCATTGCAGAAAAAGCCCCGCTGTTAAAAGACTCAGCATCTTGATGGGAGGAGGGTTCACCTGGATGAACATGTTTTATGTAACAAGGATATCTTTCCAGAAGGCTGCGCTGGTCCCAGTATTATCATCTCTGGAGTAGTTGGATTTCCATCCGTCTCCGTGGTCATTGGTATTTCCAGATGGCATGAACATCCCGGTGAATAAAACAGAATATTCATCCCAGTCTTATCTCATCTACAAAGCTCATTAGTGCTCACTTCTAGTTATTTTTGCATGAAAGGGCAGAAATACTGAAAAGTAAATCAGTATAAGATATTACATATTACATTGTGTGCTTCTACATTGGGCTGTAGCAGCCTTTAGGTTACCAAAAATTCTGTGTTTTCCTACTAGATACTGTACATAGTTCTGGTAGTGTGGAGAAATCTTGGAAACATAATTTAGATCTTACATTTGGAATTGTTAATAGTTTTAATATTATTGTTGGCATTTATGGTATTTATGGCACTTGTGTTTTATTTAGTTGTTCTATGAGCATTGGCTGCATTAAACTACACTTGCTGTTACTACTTCTAACCACAGGTGTCACCAAATCAACCAGTACAGAAATCTTAAGGATTGCACCTTTAACATAAATAGAACTTGCAGAAATTGAAAATTGAGCAGTTAAAAAAAACAATTTAAAGATTTCTAAGAAACTTTATTCTTGATGCAGTCATAATTTCCTGGGGTGGAACATTTTTGCAACTTTACTATGCAGACGTAATAGGACACTGCTGTGTATGGATATCAGACAGGAGGAAGCAGTGTTGCATAATAACCGGTGAGCGGAAACTTGTCACTTATCTCCATGAATCCCATCAAGCGAGTTCCAATTAGCCTCTACACTGATATGACTCTGTATCTAATTAGAAACACTTTTATGTTTTTTGGAATAAAGGCATCTGGCAACACAGATAGAGGCTCATCTGTTGCTGACAATGATCAGACAAACATCACTCTAGCCTATTAACATGTCTCCAGTGTGTCGTTACGGTGGCACGGTGCAACCCTGAATAGCGTTTAATAAATCCAAGAGAGAGAGGGGGGTTGAACAGCTGCAGGTCTAGCCTGGGGAGCCTTCTTTTGGGTAATGGCAAGAGGGGGTATCTCTCTGTCCTCTCATCACCATGCCAGTGGTAATAAAATGCTGCTTTGTGGCAGAGGATAAAAGCAACCCTGCTGATAACTGTGATTCCTCCCCCTCTGAGCTGCTGGAGGTGGGGCTGAGACAGAGAAACCATTAGAGAAGAAGAAAGAGGCAGTAATCTGATCATGTCCTATAGGGGCAGATGCGGCATCAGTCAGCTGTGCCACGATATCAACCTTCTGCCTCGGAGCAAACATTAACTTCCCATTCGTTGTGTGTTTACATCAGATGACATTTCTGGTTGTATTCTGCATGGTGTCTGTATCATTATGATAATGTCTTTACTCACCTGGTTGGGCTGTAGGAGCAGGCTCGTAAAGTGAATTGCATGCTGGACGGGTGCCAAAAAAAGACAGTCACTAATAAACTGCAGTGCATTTATGTTTAGCTTTTCTAGTGCCAATACTGCTCTGTATAGATTTTGTAAGCATAAAACCATCTCCACAACTTCTCACCACTTTCAGATCCGTTTTCAAAGTATATCTGAAATCAAGTTAGTGTATTTGACAAAAAAATAACAGAACAGTTAGGTGACTATTGCACTTACCACAATTTCTTCTACACTTCCATTAAAGCGGGTAGAATTGGAGCAAATATGATTAAAAAAAAGTTATTTTTATAAAACGGTCACTATATCCTGAGAGTAGTGCATGAGACAGGTAATCGGAAAGAAATCATGTGCCTTTGTGTCCTCCGTTGCTCCTAGTGGCATCTGCAAGATTTCCCAGACCGAAGGAAAACAACCAATCAGAGCCGAGCTGGAGCCTGCCGTCTCTGAGCAGCTGTCAATCACTCGCAAACTCAGAGTTTGTGACCCGCCAGCCATGCTGAGATCAGTTGAGGAAATACCAAGCACCTCCCACCAGCCGGAGCAAACTTTCTCATTTTACAGCTAAACAATACACTACGAGATGTTTTTGAAAACATTTTACGCGAGAAATAGTCATTATAGTAACAGAATATTGATTCATATTTGATCAGCACTGCCTAGTTTTACCATTTGATCGGAGTTTGTGAGTGATTGACAGCTGCATCTGTTGAATGGAAAGCCAATAGGAACGCTCTCTTTCTGAAATGACCTGTGATTGGCCAAAGTCTCCCATCAGGGATAGATTTTTTAAAGCCTGTAAACAGAGCCATGAGGAGGTGCAGAAGTCTAGTTTTCTCTCAGAACACTTGAATTACAATATGCTGAAAGGTTATTATGGAATTTGGCCCAGTGATGCCAAATACATTCTGCCTACTGCAGGTTTAAGGGCATTAAGGTTACAGCTTTTCATTTCATGCTTTATAATTAAGGGTGAAGACAAATTAATGTGAAAGGCTTTGCGCTCTTGAATCCAGGCTTTTCAAAAAAGTAGTGTCAGCTGCACTTAGCCAAGATAAACAGTCCCATATCATAAGGAAAAAAAAGAGGAGGCTCTTCTAGTTTAGACGTTGTGCTGGCGATGATCCCATAACCGAAATGTTAATTTTTTGTCACATTTTTCAGCCCAGTTGAACAGCAGTTCGTGAAATAGTCACGAAATTTAATATCAATTTGTGTGTAATCCACGTAATTGAGAACTAGAAAGTAAGAGCGGCGAACGCCACATAGGCAGGATGTCGGGATGGATGGGTTGGTCAAAAAACACCGGCAAAACACTTTTGCCCAGGAGACTGGCGCCCATGTCACGTTACTTCTGTACTTTAGTTACAGCACTTCCAGAGTTATTTTAACCCAAAAAACAATCTTTTCCTAAACCTAACTAAGTAGTTTTATTTTGAAAAGACTAGAGTGAATTGACAAGTGAGTCACATGTTGTTGGACATTCCTAAGAAAACGCATGAAAAATACCTTGTTGAAAGTCGTGCCTATATGTACACAAATCACATAGATTACATTTTGTGACTATTTCATGAACTGCCATGAGGCTGTGTTGCATTTTTTCCACATTACCACCTTTTGCATATGAAATAAATTGATTCTTCTACTTCCTTCTATTTTTTATCATTTTTTTCCTATGATATGGGACTACTAAATAAAAAAAAAAATGAGAAAGAATCATATTACTAACGCTACTATATGTCACATTACTATCAACACTACTGAGGATGTAAAAACTGTCCAGAAGAGCATTAATGTGCTTTATGTATCATTGCTTATGACCATTTTAGGCATTCAAGCCCTTTTTCAGCAGCACATAAACGTAAACATTATGAGAGCTGGACCAGTGTTTTCCCCTTGCTCAGTGACTTGGTTCATACCATTATGTTATATTATAGCTACATCATTCTGGTGTTTATTCCCTGTCTCACTGCGGAGGAAACATTTATTTTGATATGCGTGGGATGTTCACACATCACCAGGCTATGACCTATAGGAGGCTGCATCCATAACATCAACACATAGTGTAATAAAACCATCCCACCGTCTGTAAGAGAGGCTTCAAAACCTTTTTTTGCTATAAACAGCGTTGTGGGGCTGAACCGAGGTTTCACAATCTGCTGACTTAGATGCTTGCTGAGAACGCAGCACACCTTATCTAATCACTTTTAATACACTGCGACAGGACTTTTCCTCCCCTTACAGTCTGTTCCACAACTATTTAACATGCTGTATAATTCCCCCCAACGCCTCCCAACACCTGCTGAGCATCACATTTGTGATGTGTCTGTGGTTACTGTCTGTGAGTCATTTTGTGAAATGCCAAAATATTCATAAAAACACAGTCAGTGCCACATTTTTTAGCTGCTTTTATTCAGCTTGTAAGCATTTAGGCATTGTTTGTTTAACATCTTTCTTTAGGGATTAAGGCAGCTTGTAGTGTTTGTATTGCCAATTCCGTTTTCAGGGCAAACATCTCTCATGTCTACCGAAATATCCCCAGCGTAATATAAAATGTCTGTGTCTATGTGTTTCTATTTCACATGCAGGCGTGTGACACGGTGTATCTTGTGTGTATCACGCTGCAACACTATCATCTCTGCACATCTAAATTAAAAAAGTTGCAGGAAAGTGGCCAAACAGAGAGATAGAGCTCACAGGGGGAGAGGGAGAATCTATAGGCGACTGTCACCATGATGAATGAATCACGGGGAGAGTCAGGTTTCCTTCACTGTACAGTTCAAAGCCTCAATGGACCCAAATGATTCAGGTTTAAAGGAGCTTTACCCAACAGGAATCCATATTATCCTGGGATCAATTGATTATTTTATTCTGTTGCGGTTGGTGCATCATCATCTTGTAATGAATAGAGGTAGTCTTGGGTGTTGTTGCTGCATCCACATGAGTCATTTCTATTGACTGGATGTCGAGAACTGGCATTTGTGGATAAATAAACATACAGAAAAGATGCAGAGTGTGACTTTTCTGAGGTAGCGGACTGATCCCAGAGCGCTGGGGTTTACATCAAAACTACTAGACCGTGACATTTGCCGCTTCGAGGGATTTGCAGCAAGCAGGGATGCAGCCTGTTGGGATGTGGAGCTGTCCAATCGGCCTATCCGCAGTAATTAACAGACCCACGCTGCATCTACAGCGTTTTGTGGTCTTTAAGGAATAAAGACAATCTGTAAAGAAGAAAAACACTGCAATGTCTCTTGGTGCTCAGTCAGGCTTTCACTTGTTTTAATTAGTTTTACTTAAGTCTTAAACACACAAGGCAAATATGACGATACATGTGTTGAATATAAAAAGTATTGCAGCACCAGACTGCAGCTGACTGTATAACATGTATCCGGGAGATAAGCAGGCAAACAAAGCATGCGTTAACCACTGTCAGGCACTCGTCCTGCATATTAGCTTTCCATTCTGAAGTGGTGTTTGATAAAAAGATTATGACAGCATAAGAACTGGAAATATGTTGGCTGAAATACCCCCCGGGGACACTTCCCTCCTCCTTGTACCATTTAGCTCGTTGGAAAGTTATGATATGGTCGTTTTTAATTCCACTCCTCTTGCTGCCCTTGAGAGCTGCGAGCTGTTGAAAAGGTAAGTGGATTTGAAAAATCTAACTGTGGACCACCTCCAGGTTTTGCCTGGACCGTTCTCACCAAGAGAAATACACTCTGCAGAAGAGGGTGCACTCGAAAAGGCTGAGATTTAGAGGACATGCAGAAAGGTTGTCTCACACTGCAGAATGGCTAAAATTAATGCATTGCATGGAGGTTTTAAAGCTGGGGGAGGCAGTTTGTTTTGTGCATTATTGGGCTACAATTCCATAATAACCAAGGTGGGCAGTTTTCTGGAAAAGGCACAAAAAAAACGCCTGAATTTGGAAATTCTGCAGCTCTCCTCTTTTCTCTCTATGTCCTAAGCCCCTCCCACCTACTAGTCATTCATTTTAATCATCAACCTTCATACAGTAACCCGTAGGAGTACTAGTCATTCATTTCCAACATCATCCCATATGAGAATTACCCTACTTTGAGATGACATTCTGCGATTCAAGGCTTTAGCGAGCTACAATATTGGCAAAGCGTTTCAAACATGGAGAGAGAATGTTGCTAATAATTTCGCCTTCTGCTAACCATAGGCGTGGCGCCGCAGCGGTGAGCCGAAGGCTATTAGCTAACTATGAGCAACATTTTCTCTCCATCTCTGAAACGCTTTGCCGATATTGTCAGACTATCTCTCAGGAACGCCCCCTCTCTGAAATGACCTGTGATTAGCCAAAGTTACGATTTTTTAAAGCCTGAAAACAGAGCCAAGAGAAGGTGCAGAAGTCTAGTTATCTGTCAGAACAAGTTACAATATGGTGATATATTATATGGAATTTCTGCCCAATGATGCCAAAAACGTACTGCCTACCCCCACATTAAGTAGGTTGAAAAATAGCACATATCGATAAATTGGCTAGGACATGGATGTAGACATAAAGTGGGAAAATCTCACCCATTTCCTACCACAGGATAAAAGTACAAACAGAACACAAGCATTTTAATGTGATGAACACTTGGGTGAACCTTCCACTGAGGTATCACAACCAACACAGCTTTATATTTTCAGACACGTGGGCAGTGAGAAACCTGTCGAGTGGAAAATCACACATTGTTGGACGGGGTTCAACTCAATCCACCGCTGAGAAGCCCAGTAGCCAAGTGGATCTATTTATTTGGCAAAATGAAATGCAGGGTCCACGACTGAATGGAGCACCTTAAACCTACCTCCACCCCAAAATAATGTACCTTCCAGGACTTTGTAGGAGAACTATTGTTGTTGGGCTGTAAATCTAATTGGATTCTTCGATGGCAGATCCTCCTCAGCGTGACGAGTGGGTAAACGGTTTGAATTTAAAGTAAATGCACGCACACACACAAAAAATCACAAAAGAAGTGGGACAGACGTACAGATTGACTTACACTTTTGTCAGCGCTCGCGTCAGAGATTACAACAGGAGTTTATTTAAAGAGGAAAACCTCTGATTCATAATGGGAGAAGCTACATGCAGTTTACATTTTGCATGCAACTTTAACACATTATTTTTAATCATAAAGATAAAATCAAACTACTTAATAACAGACAAAGTTGTACTTTTAAATTTGCAGATATACCGCAGAACCACTGCATGTATAGTGAGATCAACACTATGAGTTTTCTACCTTCTTGGTTTGTTTTACTTCCTTTCTTGATTTGAATTATTCCTTTGAAACAAAACCATTATGCACACAAATCTAACTCTATTGACCTTTGACACGGCGTGCAGGTGTTGCAATTAAGTGTTGCGATTTAGTCAATTGCTCTAAAGCCCCCGCAACCAATGAGGTTTCTGAAGGTTTCTTTTCAAATCTCAGAGGACCGTGTTGGGCAAATTGGCCTTGTCAAGCCAGATCTAAATCAATATGCCCTCACTCCTTACGCCTGCTTTTTCACCTCTCAAGTCAAACTCATATGCTGCGGGATACATCAGATCACGTTTGCCTATTAAAGGGCCCTGTGCGGAGTGTCTTTTAAAATGACAAAATGATTGATTTCACCATATGTTCTCGATCATTGGGATCAGTTCTGTCTCAGCAGGGTGAGAGGAAATCCCTCCTTCGCTTCCCTGGCCGTTTCATTTCTCACTGTAAGCAGATGTGTGTCCTCCCTTGTCTCCTCATCTTTATTCACTGCAGGAGGCCTCGTTGGTGCACTCTGAAGGATTGTCTCTCCTCTGTCATGCCCACATGTCCTCTGTATCTCCTGTAATAAGCCCCGTTAATGTGTCAAGCTTTGGCGGGAGTGCTTTTACCGTTTAGCACTTAATGCTGCTACATGATTGCTGCATTGGAGCTTAAAGGGGAACATGGCTCACAGTTTTTTTTCTCTAACAAGTATTAATATATTTAATGTTCAAACTGCTTTAAAATTGTAACTCCGTAAGAATTTGACAATTAAAAAGTTTAATTAATGAGCAATAAAACACACCCTTGCTTAATTGACAGCAATACACTCAGGAGTTTTCCTGCTACACCATCGATAGACTATGACATTATTGAGTCAGTGTACTACCTTTTTGACTTCTCTCTACTGCACCCTATTCGCACAAAAAGGCGTATAAATGCCATGATAATCGCCAAAGCATTTAACGTGCAGTAAGTACGCTTTTCGAGACTGTTGTTGACCAGTGTTTTGTTTTGTAAGTCACAATAGTGTGACGTTTGTCACGTGTTGTTGTATTGACATTTGTAACTTGTTTTCTGTAGTTGTGTTATGTTGTTTCTGTACGTGTTTTACTTAGTTTACATACTTATTTTAAGCCCATCCATGACCCTTAGTGTTTTCTTGCCTAAACGTATCTGTCGACGTTTGCGTACAAATGACACACGAAAAGTCTAAAATGCGTACTCATGACACACGGAATGTCCCTGTAATGTCGTGGGATTTATACGCCTTCCCGTGAGACCGGGTTGGCTTCTGTTACACCACACTTTCACACAAACCGTTATCCTACAATTGTCACTATTGGTCACAGTGGTGCAGCAAAATGAAATGCTCATTTTCACTTTAGCCTCAAAAAGCATCACATAGAATGTGAATATTATTTGATAAGGACAAAAAGTGATGCATGTAGAATTTTTCTTATAAGAACTCATCAATGCTTTACGCTACTAATAAAAAACGTTTTAGTTTTTGATTTGTTTAAAATAGCTGGAAAATATACTGTATTGCTTATAACTACATTATCGTTTTTTTATTTTGGGGGATCTATTAGCAGAAATAGAATACAATATTCATAATTACGTTTTCATTGGTGTATAATCACCTGAAACTAAGAATTGTTGTGTATTCATTAGCTTAGAATGAGCCCTTCATATATAGGGAGCGGGTCCTCTTCACAGAGTCCACCATGTTGCTCCACCATGTTTCTACAGTAACCCAGAACGAACAAACCAAACACTGGCTCTAGTGCCGTTCATGTTTTTCCATTACCTGAAGGCCACCGTAGTTCTCCGACACGCTCGTGAAACTGCGGTAACGTGAGCCGCAGAGTGTGAAACCGTAGTACCGCCAGCCGCTCTCTGACTTCTGTTGCTCCTAAAATAGTGTTATTATGGCCTCTGAAAGAGGCAAACAGCGTTACCACGGTTTTGCAGCTCACGTTACCGCAGTCTTGGAAAGGAAGGAGTGAGCGGAGGGGTACTCAGTTGGATGCAATCTGCAACCACACCACTAGATGTCGCCAAATCCTACACACTGCACCTTTAAGTGAGTATTTACTGCTCATAAATGAAAAACAGGGGAGGTTCAAATAAAATTTGATTGTGATATACTGATGTTTAAAAAAGGCTGGACATCGTGTCTTAGTGGTTAATATTGTTGTTGCCTGAAAACGAATGTATCCAGGATTAGTTTGTGCTTCAGCCGTGCTGGTTTCCTCCCACAGTCAGGTGGACTGGAGACTCTAAATTGCCTGGAGGTATGAATGAGAGTCTGAGCTGCATGTCTGAAAGCCCCCCACCTCCGCCCCTCCTCCCAACTCCCTCCCTATCCATGACCCTGAGAAGAAATTAGTGGGCGGAGAATATAAAAGACTGAAAAGGGAACATATTGTATTTCATTTCATTCCCACTGATCAGTATTTCCCGCATGTTGCTACTCATCACCATCATTTCTAGATTGGATTCAGCTTTTCTTTTTTCTGAAAGTCTTGTGCATTTAGGCGCAGTGTGTACACACATCTTTTCAAACACAAAGAACACAAGCTACAGTTCAGTAAATGGACAGGCCTCCTGCCAACGCCACAGACACAGCTCCTCATCGATGTCTTCTTCTATTACATCTCCGTCCCGTGCTTTCTTACATTTTGAGGTAATGATTAGAATTGACAAGGACAGACGGAGAGGACTGTGCTGAGCGTGCCCTTGTTCTGCATTCTGCCTTGATATTTGTAAACCAATCAGCTAGATTAGAAAGCATAATCAATACAGCCACTTAGTGCAACCCCGCTACTGTCTCCTCATTAGAAAAATAACTACTGCCTGTCTCAAGTGGATTCAAACCACACTTTTGGGCTCTTATGGGACATCTTATCATCTTAAGGCCCAATATTTGTTAGACATTAGGGATAAAAGTGTATTTTATATCTGCTCAATATCCCATTCTGAGCTCTCTAATGACAGTTTGTGACACATCAGCTGGATCTTTTTAAAGCACCGGTCGATGTTTTAACAGGTATTTTCATGGATCAGCAGCTCCAGGTCTTCATTGATTTTGTTAGAAGCTCCAGTGCGTGTCTAACGACCCAAAAGGTTATTGCTATCTTTTTTTTCCTGAACGGTTATTTAAGCCTTATGTGCCTTGTAAAATATCACTCAACCATGTCCTAATTATAGTTCTGAAAAATGTCAATATGAAGTCTTGACCTGCTGTAAACGTGAGCAGCAACTCAATGAAGCTCTTTTTTTGTGTGTGTGTGTTGACTTTGGCTCAGGCGCACAACCTAACTACTATCAGTGCATTACAAAACTCTTCCATCCTACCAGTAAGTCCTCCGTTGGGTCTTAAAAGCATGCAGAGTGGGTTGTTATTCGTTTAAATCAAGTGAAACAGTGACAGCAGGGTGAGATCATGTCTGTCTCCAACTGTTTTCTTAATGTATCTCGATTATCATGTGCAACATGCACATCCATAATGCTTAGGATTTATAATTCTGATCATGTATATTATTATTAGAAAAATGTGTCACTTTTTGTGTGGATGTCCAATCAGTGTTGATGGTAAATGTAGTGGATTGAAGCAATACATTCCGTCAGTTCTACATCTAGAGCTTCAAAATATGTTGTTCTTCCGTATACCTGTAACGTGACAGTGACGTACTTACTGTAGAACTTTATGGAAAAGTGTTACTTCAGCTTAGGTAGCTGCGGGGCACAATGCCCATAGACCAGGGGTCAGCAACCTTTACTATCAAAAGAGCCATTTTATGGCACACAAGACAACAGGGCTGCACTCAAAACTGAAAATGTAAATCCACTGTTATCTAAAGGACTACCTCAACAAGGACGGAGACACTGCTTTCACTCATCTAATCTCCTCCTTCTACTGGTGGTGATGCTGTGGAGGAATCACCATCACACCATAATGTGCCACTATAACATCCACAAAGCTGCACACTTCTCCAGACAAAGCCAGCCTGCAGAGGAGGATAGAGATGACTTTATCTGAGTGCAGGATGCTATTTTTTTTCCTGCAGCTCATAAATCTCTATAACTTGTAGAATCTCAAGCATAATTAGTGTGTGTGTTTTTGTTGCAGTGTAACATTTTGGTGCAGGGGACCCAGAAGAAGATACTACTACTGCTGCTGTTGCTTGCTTGCATTTACACAAACAAGCTAATCGTGATATCAGTTGAAATGAAAATAATTGCAGCCCTAAATATGGTGCATTGAGATACAGATTGATTAATTAAATTGCCCAAATAAATGCTTAAAATTAGCTCCATGCACTTGCAAGCTACAACATTACCTCTTACACGTTTATGCATCTATAATAACAATCAATTAAAATATAATTCCATCAGGAGACATTCTGCACTTTTACTTATAATTTTTTAATTGTGAATGTGGGATTTGTTTTTTCTTATAATGGTCCTTTGGCTCCTTGTTGAAGATTTTTACAAACTTTTTAAGCAGCTTATAGTTCAGGAGTGCATCTTTGTTTCTGCATTAGGTCCCATGCACGGTGCAGACAGTGGAGTATAGTGAGTGGATAATCCTCAGTGCGCATGGCACACATGGCGACAGGGCTGCACTCAAGTGAGAAATGTAAATCCACTGTTATCTAAAGGACTGCCTCAACAAGGACGCACGGAGACACTGCACGTCTCATCTAATCTCCTTCTTCTACAGTGGCTGGTGGTGGTGATGCTGTATAGTCTCCGATTTGTAGCGAGTGATGTCACCATAATGTGCCACTATGCCACTAAGCTGCACACTTCTCCAGACAAAGCCAGCCTGTGGAGGATATAGATGACTTTATCTGAGAGCAGGATGCTTTTTTTTCTCCCTGCAGCACATAAATCTCTAACTTGTAGAATCTCGAGCGTCATTTTTTGTTGCAGGGGAACATTTGGTGCAGGGGACCCAGAAGAGGATACTACTACTGCTGCTGCTTGCTTGCTTGCATGTACATTTTGCATTTTTGAAGCTGCAGTCCACTTCACAACCAACTGCATTGGCACAACTGTTTGTGAGAGGAAAATGTACCCATCATGAGACAATGCAGCTTTTTTTCTGATGAACGCTCTCAACAGATCACAAGTGGTGCGTTTTTCTGCCTTTCAAATAAAAAAAAAAAGCACTTCACACACAACTATATCAATGTGGGATTTCTTTTCTTATAAAAGTCCTTGGCTCCAGTGTTGTAGATTTTTACAAACTTTTTAAGCAGTTTATATTTCAGGAGTGCATCTTTGTTTCTGCATTAATGCCCATGCACGGTGCAGACAGTAGAGTATAGTGAGTGGAGTATCCTCAGTGCGCATGGCACACAAGGCAACAGGGCTGCAGTCAAGGCTGCAATGTAAATCCACTGTTATCTAAAGGACTACCTCAACCAGGACGCACGGAGACACTGCTGCTTTCTCTCTAATCTCCTTCTTCTACAGTGGCTGATGGTGATGCTGTATAGTCTCTAGATTTGTAGCGAGGAGTGATCTCACCATAATGTGCCACTATGCCACAAAGCTGCACACTTCTCCAGACAAACAAAGCCAGCCTGCGGAGGAGGATAGAGATGACTTTATCTGAGAGCAGGATGCTTTTTTTTTTCCTGCAGCACATAAATCTCTAACTTCATTCTCTCGAGCGTCATTTTTTGTTGCATGGGAACATTTTGGTGCAGGGAACCCAGAAGAGGATACTACTACTACTGCTGCTTGCTTGCATTTACACAAACAAGCGATGGATTTTTAAGCTGCAGTCCACTTCACACAACCAACTGCATTGGCACAATAAAATGTACCCATCCTGAGACAGTGCGCTTTTTCTTGTGAACTCTCTGCACAGATCCACAAGTGGTGCGTTTTTCTGCCTTTTTAAATACAAAAAAAGCACTTCACACACAACAACTATACAATGGGACAACGTGGTGGTGGATATGTTGCCTGTAGTGGAAGAAGAAGAAGAAGTGCAGTGACTTCCAGAGGACAACACCTGCAGCAGACGAGTGAGTGAGTGAATGCCGTCTCCGATGTGGAGCTTGTCGCTGTCCGTGGTGCTGAAATTTGGATGATGATGCCTCCTCCAGGCCATCGACTGGACGGCTGCCGCTCGC
>CAKALG010016465.1:0-12131 GCA_916700815.1 Helicolenus hilgendorfi
CCACCTCACGTGCATGCGCGCACACTACACACTGCAGAAGACTTTGTAGCTCTGAGAATATCTAGTGAATGTACAGTGGACGTTTGTGCAGAAATAACTGCTGCAGCACCTCCAGACCAACAGAGGTTTTCCATGTCTTGTGAGGTGACGTGGCTCCGCAACGAGAAACGTTATCGTCTCTAACCGGGTGCCGGTGTCTCCCTCCCACCACGGTCGGGAGGCTGAAGCAGGAAAAGCCAACACTAATATCAGCATTGATTCATGGAGAGACCTTCATCTGGTCAGCTAACATTACTGCCAAGCAGGTAAAATATAGAGCGATATTGTCATTTTAGCTGATGTGTGTCGCCTCACTGTTTTGAGCGATGCTCGTTCATTTCTATTTAGAGCGAGCAAGCGCGAGCCCGACGCTGACTTTCGTTGACTTAACGGCCACAGGTGGCGCTGTTAACAAGCATTTCTGATTCTTACAAACAGTCCCTTTAAGCTGATGTTTTTAAATGTTAATGGTTTGGGTAATCCAATTAAGTGGCCAAAGTCATGACTAAATTGAAAAAGAGAAAATGCATGTTACTGTTTTACAAGAAACCCATTTATCGCGACAAGAGCGCGAAAAGCTTAAAAAGATTTTTATACAAAAACACATATTATAGCTCACATACTTGTTGTCATAAAAGAGGAGTGGCAATCTTGATATCGAACTCAGTTAAATTAGAAATGTTTGAAGAAATAAAAGACAAAGAAGGGAGGTATATCATATCATATATCAAAGTTGATAATAATATTCTGACACTGGTGAATATCTATACTCCCCCCGATAGTGATAAACATTTTTTCAAATCCCTATTTGATATTATTGCAATGGAAGCAGAAGGAATTTGTATATGCGGGGGGATCTGAATGTTGTATTGAATCATAGTCTTGATACGACAAGCAAAAAGAAGAATAAGAACAAGTGAACAAAACTACTAAACACTACATGTGAAGAAATTGGTTTCCTTGATGTCTGGAGGAATTTTTCACCCTCTAGAAAGAGACTATATGCATTACTCAATACCGCATTCAGTTTACTCCAAAATAGACTATTTTTTAATACAAAAAGAAGACTGCTGTAGGGTAACAGATTGCAGAATTGGCATAGCAGATGTATCAGACCATAATGCCATATACTTAACTATTCAAATGATAAAACAACTGTTAATGACATTAAATTGGAAATCAAAAGATATCTAGAGGAGAATGATAATGGGGAGGTGGACCCATCCATATTATGGGACTCACTGAAGGCTGTAATACGAGGTAGGTTAATAGCTAGGGCATCACATATTAAAAAGGCCAGAATGAAAACATGATAAATTGATATTAGACCTGAAGGATTTAGAACAGAAGTACAAAAATAATAAGGACCAGAAAACGTATAAACAAATAGAAGATTTGAGGGGACAAATGGATGGGATATTGGGTCAAGAGATGGATAAAAAAGCAAGATTTGTAAACAGGCATATTGTGAGCAAGGCCCTAAATCCACTTGCCCGAAGGTTACGCAAACAACAGGCTGACAACACCATACACAAAATTAAGGACCCCTGTACACAGAAATTGAAGAGCGATCCAAAATAAATAGAACATATCTTCCAAGAATATTATAAAGAATTATATAGACAAACTTCTACAGCAGATGGAGAATCAATGAGGACTTTTTTATGTACAATAGATCTGCCCTGTATTGGAGAGACACGAAATAAAACAATCACAGCAGAAATATCATTGGACGAGATAGAGAAGGCAATTGGTAGGATAAAAACAAACAAGGCCCCAGGTAGCGACGGTTTCCCTATAGAATGGTATAAAATATTCCGTAATGCGCTGAAGCCACTTCTTCTGAGAACCTTCAACTGGATTATCAAAGAAGGCAAGACACCCCCATCATGGAAAGAGACAATTATAACATTAATCCCCAAAGAGAACAAAGACAAGGAAAATTGTACCAACTACAGACCGATATCAATTCTAAATGTGGACTATAAATTATATACCTCAATTATCTCCAAACGATTTGAAAAGTTCATTCTAGATTGAATTGATGAAGACAAGACTGGTTTTATAACAGGCAGACAAACACAAGACAGTGTTAGAAGAACCCTACATATAATACACAAGATTCAAAAAGAAAGTATGTGCGCTATACTAATAGCCTATATGCAGAAAAGGCTTTCGATAGGGTTAATTGGGAATTTTTATATCAAACACTAGAAAGATTTGACTTTTCCGAAGATTCTATTCAAGTTATTAAAGCAATCTACCAGCAACCTTCTGCAAGAGTAAATTTGAATGGGTCTTTAACTGAGAGATTTGTGTTAGGAAGAGGAACGAGACAGAGATGTTGTCTTAGCCCTACCCTGTTTGCTATATATATTGAACCATTGGCTCAAGCGATCTGTCAAGATAGGCAACTGAGGGGAGTAACTATAAGAGACAGGGAACATAGAATTGGCCTTTTTGACGGATGAGGTAATGATGTATCTCACAGATGTAAACACCTTCTTTCCAAGGATGATGGAGATCATAGAGAAATTTTATTTTTATGCAGGATATAAATTTAATATTTCAAAAACTCAAATCCTCCTATTTAACTGTGCTCCTCCAGAAGAAATCAGGCAAAAGTATAATATTAAATGGGATTCAAAATCAATCAAATACCTAGGGGTACATATAACGAAATATATATCAATGTTGTGTGGGGCCAACTATAACCACATCAACCAAAACATAAGAAAGTATATAGAAAGATGGTCCACCTACCCATTGGATTTTAGCAGGAAAATAAATGTGGTGAAAATGAATATTTTGCCATGTTATTGTACTTGTTTCAATCTCTGCCAATAGAGGTACCACTAAAACAACTCACAGAATGGGATAAATTAATAACTAGATTTATTTGGGGAGGGAAGAAGGCCAGAGTTCAATACACTACACTCCAGTTGCCAAAGGACAAAGGTGGAATGTCACTTCCAAATTTTAGGACATATTTCTATGCAGCCAAACTTCGACCTCTAATTAATTGGTGTGATGATAGCTACATAGCTAGGTGGAAAGAGATTGAGACATATATCCCTGATTTCCACATCCAAACACTCTTGGGAGAAAAAGTGCTTCCTGGACATATCAAGAGTATCATCGATCCAATAACAATATTTACTTTAGAAACCTGGTATACTCTTACCAGACAACTTAAATTGAATAATGTACCAAAAGTGTTAAGATGGATAGCTTTGGATGGTGAATTTAAACCAGGGATGTATGACTCAACATTTAAAGAATGGATGAAAAAAGGAATGACTGTGTTTTGTACTGTTACTAAAAATGGAGACCTAAGAAGTTTTCAAGATTTGAAGGACAGATTTGCACTGTCTAAAACTGAGAGAATATTACAACAAAAAAGTAAAAAGGGAGGCACCAGAAGAAAAGAATCCAGTGGTAGAAGTGATAGTCAACGCGTATCATCAAAAAACATCAAAGATTATTTCTAAACTTTATCATAGTTTATTTGAATGTCAAGCTAAAACTACATCTTATGTGAAATTTAACTGGGAAAAGGAATTGGACATCAGAATCTCAGAAAAAAATGCCATGATATGTGTGTAACACTACAGACATCCACTAATTCACAATTGTGGAGAGAATTTAATTGGAAAAATCTGATTTGTTTCTTCATTACGCCTAACATAAAAAGCAAGCAAATTCTAAGGCAACAAACATGCTGGAGACAATGTGGCCATACAGACGCAAACCATGCATATATCTTCTGGAGTTGCCCAAAAATAGAACCATTTTGGGACAGAGTGAATTCAGTATTAAAGGAGGTATAAGGATATATAATCATCAAGAAATGTTCCATTTTATACCTGGGTAATATAACTACAGTGGTGCTGAAGGAAGATCAGTACTTGGTTAAAGTCCTACTCACAGCTGGCAGAAAGGCCATTACAAGAAAATGGCTTGTAGCAGACACCCCCAGACTTAGTCAATGGTTAGACATAGTACAGGAAATATTTGTGATTGAGAAAATGACTTATTCTCTAAGAGCGAAAGAAGATGAGTTTAACCGAAAATGGGAAAAATGGATTAGGTATAGAAATAAAGACATAAGCACTGTATCATTGTATTGACAATACTGTAAGTTATTGGAAAATGTTTTAATAAGGAAATAACCCTGTATACTGCATCATCAATTGTAAACTGAACCCCTCGCTGCACTGTTGCAAGTTTCGTTGTTATATTTGTTTTATTCGTGTATGCATAAAAGCAATAAAGACTTAAGTGACAAAAAAAAGGTCAACATTCCTCACTCTGTCACTATATAGTGCCGCTACTTACTGTTTAATGTACTTATGATGTTCATTTTGTTTGAATTCTGGTACGTAAATATATGCAACACCAGCATTGCTTTGGAAATGTGCCTTTGCAGCCGTCCATCATTAAAAATATATACTATAGTATACTTTTTTTGAATACTATTCTATTGTAATATAAAACGTATTGTATGTTACCAAAGCAGATACAGTAAGCAGCACTATATTAGCTTAAAAGGATGCTATGGTGTTGCTGGATTTTGATGACACACACAGGAATGACACTTTTTCCATCCTTGTGTCAAGTGTAATATTTAATACTATTTAATCATTAACATCTGGCAAACCCTTGGGAAGTGAGACATCTCACCACTGTCATTACACTGCCGACTACACAAATTGTCCCATGGGAGAGTTACGATTACAGCTCAAAACTATGTGACATATTTGTGCCTGATTGAACTAGGCAGTTCCGGGGATGAATCGATCATGGGAGACATTTTTGCCTAATGATGGTATAGATGATTATTGTACATGACCTGAGTGTGACTTAAAGTCCTAGTTTAGAGTTTCCCAGCTGCTGTGTAATCTGAGCTATGGATAGTGACAGCTGGGAGGGAAGAGCCAATGTGTCGGAAATAACCCCTGCCTTAGTCTCTCTTCAAGTTTATACTGACATATAGCGTAGCCGAGGAGTACAGAGTGATCGCGCCATTGCCATTAAGTGCGGCTTTGAGCGTGGTTACTAGTCTTTAGACTCTTCATTCACTGGCTCATCTCTCTGTCCTGAGGTTGGTGTTTGTCTCAAATCATGTGCAGCCACACAGCAAAACATTCACGTAATGTTAACTATAAAATGTTCAGAAACATGTAATCTTAAATGTATGTACACATAGACGACATCAACACAAAATATATTTGAAGACTAAAAACACAATACTGTCTTGAGAAAGATTAACTTGAAGGTTCGGTGTGTAGGATCTGGCGGAATCTAGTGGTGAGGTTGCAGATTGCAACCAACTGAAACTGAAAGACTCCCATTTGCCAAGTGTGTAGGAGAACTATGTTGGCAGACGCGAAAACCAGTGGAAAACTCCGGGATCTGAAAAGTGAAGCCAAGCCAAGTGAAGTGCCTTAAACTTTTTTCTTTCTAAACATTCTGTCTAATAGCCAGCAGGGGGTGACTCCTCTGGTTGCAAAAAGAAGTTTGATTGTATAGAAGTCTATAAGAAAATGACCTTACTTCTCACTGGATTTATTACCTCAGTAAACATTGTAAACATGAGTTTATGGTCTCAATCGCTAGTTTCAAGTCTTCTTCAATACAGCACGTTGTTCAGCACGGTGTTCAGTTAGTAAATTATGGTCTCATTTAGAGTAAAAATAGACTATAAATCAGGGTATGCTTTAGGGTGCGGCTACGTTGTGATTGACAGGTCACTACCACGGCGTTGTCCGGTCTGGGAGTTGTCCATGTTTTTGTCTAAGTAACATTTTGGTCGCCTAAAAATGTCTTATTCATTTTTAGGCGACCAAAGTTCCATCCTCTCGTATCATTTCTGGTTGCAAAAAAACAAGATGCCGATGGGCAAAATGCCGAACTCGAGGTTTCAAAACAGCATTCCACAAACAAGTGGGTGTGACTACGTCTACTTCTTATATAGTCTATGGCGAAAACGTAAAACGCGAATGGCCCGATCTAGAGCAAGTGTTTGGTTTGTCCGCTCTGGGCTACTGTAGAAACATGGCGGCCGACTGCGTGAAGAGGACCTGCTCCTTATGTAGATATAAACGGCTCATTCTAAAGTAACGAAAACACGATTCCTATTTTCAGGTGATAATACACTAAAATAAACATAATATATATGTTACATATATATACATACATACATTCAGTATACATTAACATATACATATACATAAACATATATATATATATACAGTATAATGTATTCCATTCTGCAAATAGATCCCCCTAAATGCTACACACTGGTCCTTTAAGGTAAAAAATACTTCAAAAGTATTCATAATAAAATGGTTATGGGGTGTACCATGCTAGAAAAGTGATGTGATCAAGTCACATGATGTTAAGTGAGCTTAAAGCTCAGTTTGTTCCCATTATGGGTTGTTTAACTGAGGAGAGACACATGATATTTTACATGTTTAAGAATACAGTACTTGTGTTTCTAAAGTACAAAAGAAATAACTTATTTTGCATCTTCACTGTGTTTTCTCCTCATTATCAAGAGCATTTTGTCTGTATAATTATGTCAAAAGAAACTATTCAATAAGCTATTGACAAGATTTGAGAGATCACAGATTGTGGGTGTTAATATTTGAGAGTACTGATATGCACTTTTAAATCAACTGACTCAAACTTAGTTTACGCACCTTTCAGACTGACCACTTTTTCAGATGTTTCTCCCCCTCCCGTCATGAAATATGAATCAAACATAGTTCCAACACAATATGCACACAAACTCACTCCATTTCTCATCTATTTCTGTTCATGCAGTGCAGTGCAATGAGGAGACCAAGCTGATAGGCGACTTGTTCAGTAACTACAACAAGAATATTCGCCCAGTGGTTCATCCTGAAGACAAGCTGGAAATTCAGATCAAGCTGACCCTCACTAACCTCATCTCCCTGGTGAGATATATACAATTCTTTCAAAGAAAGTAGTTCACCATCATTCCCATAGTGCATGATCAACACCTAAATAATCATGCTGCTTCTTCAATTCACATTCTTCACAGAATGAAAAGGAGGAGACTCTTACGACCAATGTGTGGATTGAGATTGTGAGTTTTTCCTCTCTTCATAATTTATGTTTTTGTGTTGTTTGTACAAATCCTGGCAAATACTTTTGGGACTAAGGTTCATTTTGCCTCCCAGACTCCTTTGTGTCTAGTTTTTAACATCACTGGTGACCTTTCTCTCTAATGTTATCCACAGCAATGGACTGATTATCGCCTTTCCTGGGAGCCATCTGACTATTATGGCATTGATATTATCCGTGTCCCATGCCTCACTGTTTGGCTTCCTGACATTGTCCTTGAGAACAAGTAAGAACATAACAAAAGAGGATTGAAATCCTGTACTTTTTTCCCTGCCTGCAGTGTCATCATAAAACCATCTAGTTTGGTGTCAACTGTTTCTGTTCTTTATCCTCAATCTCTGCAGCATTGATGGCAAGTTTGATGTGGCTTACTACGCCAATGTGCTGATCAGCAGCAATGGTGCGATGTACTGGCTGCCTCCTGCTATCTATCGCAGCACTTGTGCCATTGAGATCACCTACTTCCCATTTGATTATCAAAACTGCACGCTAGCATTCAGGTGTGATATAATTATATCAATTCAAAATATGTTTATACTTGCTGATTTATTAGTTTGTTTTATTTCGTAGGTGGAGCCTGGATGGGTTAAACCATAGACTGCATATACTGTATAGATGGATGATGCGTCTCCACCTCCTCGCACTGTACAAAAGGGAAGTCAAACTATCCCGCATAAGGGACCTGCCATCTTGAGATTTTGACGTCATTTGAAGCCGGATACGCAGTAATGATCGGGGGGCTGGAGCCACGGTATCAAGGTCCCGCCCACACACCCGTCTGAGCCAATCATGAGCCGAGCACAGTGTACTACATTAGCACCATGGTAGCTGTTTGGCTAGAAAGACACAAAAACTAACCATAATATCTCTATAACTACATTTATCTCTATTACACAGACTTATGACAGTTGTGGAAAGGTAAAGTCACACCTCCTCTCTCATACAATTCCCGAGCTTCCGGCTCTGAGACTACTTCACTCAGAGCAAGCTGTCACAGCTGTCAATCATGACGTCTCCCTCCCTTTTTATAGCATCAAATAACTAATTCAAACCAAACTTATCCGAAAAATGAACACTTGAACATACATCAGTATGATAAGAACTACCTAATATGATAGAAACCATCTTTGGGGAAAAAATAATTATTTGACTTTGACTTTTTATTTTGACCCATGTCCCATCTGCTAACATGGAGGGGCAGGATTTATGACCTATAGTGCAGCCAGCCACCAGGGGGCCACTTTTGGGGAACTGTCATGTTGTCCATCTTTGTATACAGTCTATGGTTAAACCCATAGTGAAACCCGTTAGAGGGCTATGCACATGCTGATATAACTGGACTAACATCCAGGTGACAACAATTTTCCGTTCTATTCTATCTTCCTTGCCACTATCCCTAGATCGCAGACGTACAGCGCCAATGAAGTGGACCTAATCTTGGCTGTTGTAGAAACAGGGGACACTATTGAGTGGGTGGACATTGACCCCGAGGCTTTCACAGGTACAGTACATCCACATTCAATGCTCCCAATATTCAAAACACATAATTCATTCCCCAGCTTATTAGTTTTCACCCCTCAGAGAATGGCGAGTGGGCCATCGTCCATCGTCCCGCCAGGAAGATGATCAACAAGCGGTATTCCTCAGACGACCTGGAGTATCAGGAGATCCTGTTCAATCTGGTCATCCAAAGGAAGCCCCTCTTCTACGTCATCAACATCATCCTGCCCTGCTCCCTCATCTCCTCGCTGGTGGTGTTGGCCTACTTCCTACCTGCACAAGGTCAGTAAAGCCATTGTCTAATTTCCTACAGCTATTATTGCAGCAATTATTATTGTTTCAAATGGGGTCATATTGCAAGAATGTTATGACATACCAAGTCTCATAATGTTTTGTACTTTGAACCTAAAACAAAAATAATAATTAACAATTCCTTTAGTTTCATAGGATCCTCGCGGCCCAACATTGTCGGTGCTCAGGCCTTAATTAAAGTTACTCTTAGACTGGCTATAATAAAAAGGACTAGCATTTAGAAGTAGCTTTTGTATTGGCTTTGTTGGAGTAAGTATAGTAAATAAGTAAGTAAGTATGTTGTCAGAAAAGGTTTTAAAAAGGACCCGTGATGCTTGTTTTCAGGTATTAATCAAATGTGTTACTTGGTGACATCACCATGTTACGGAAGAAAAGGCGGGAATTCAATCAAGGCGTTTCAGACAGTTCAGGAGCAGTGTTTCTGTGGGGGAGAGTAACTCCCTATGGCGTGCACTTTAGGCTTTGTTACTTTGCAGACCTTTTACATGCACAAAATACCTATATAACACACTAAAGGAAAGGGAAAAAGCACAAAAGCAAAATAGGTCCTATTTAAGAAAACACTCGTGTGCCTTTGCAGATTTGTTTTCAGTGTATTATATTGTTTGATGTTATTAAGTTACATTATATCTACTGTAAATAAAAAGCCTTTTTGAATATGCTACGTAGCATTATTTGCTGCATATAAAGAGCCTGCGCATAGAAAATGTACTGAAAGTATTGGGTCCCAAAGCTGGTATGTTTTTTTTTAATTTGGCGCGGTCTTCTGTCTCACAAGCATCTGCTGTCTCCTTCACAGCCGGGGGACAAAAGTTGACTGTATCCATCTCTGTCTTGCTGGCTCAGACTGTCTTCCTCTTTCTCATTGCTCAGAAGATCCCTGAGACATCTCTCTCTGTCCCTCTCATCGGCAAGTGAGTCAAGTGTGTTCTCTGCTGTCCTCTGCTGGCTATCCTTTTTCTTTAATCCACACAGTTTGAGTCCTCCTCTCCGACACAGATCTTCTCTTTGTCTTCCTCAGGTACCTGATCTTTGTTATGTCTGTCACTACTCTCATTGCCACGAATCAAATCGTGGTGCTGAACTTCTCCCTGCGCAGCCCCAGCACTCACACCATGTCCCATACCATCAAACATGTAAGTTCATCCTATGCAGTTGAGTCAAATGTGTCGATTCAAGTGCTTTTTTGTGTGAACTAACTACTGTTGTCTTCCCTGCCTCCTGTAGGTATTCCTAGAAATGGTACCTCGCTTCCTGGGGATGGCCCCACTGGTGGATGACAGTGAGGTGACAACGGAGGTGAACGGCGTGAGGGAGCGCCGGCGCAGCTCTTTTGGCCTCATGCAGAGAGCAGAGGAATATGTACTGAAACAACCTCGCAGTGAGATGATGTTTGACAAACAAAGAGAGAGGCATGGTCTCACACGGTCTATTGGTAAGACATCTATTTTTAAAACGATGACCCAGCTCTATAATCTGACCAGCCATTAAAGGAACAGTGTGTAACTTTTAGGGGGATCTATTGGCAGAAATGGAATATAACATTAATAAGTATGTTTTCTCTCTTTTCTCTCTCTCTCTCTCTCTCTCTCTCTCTCTCTCTCTCTCAACCCAACCGGTCGCGGCAGATGGCCGCCCACCCAGAGCCCAGTTCTGCTCTAGGTTTCTACCCGCTAAACGGGGAGTTTTTCCTGGCTACAGCGCACTTTTGTGCAATGCTCTTGGTGGGATCTCTTGTTGGGTCTCTAAACTATAGAGTACGGTCTAAGACCTGCTCTGTATATAAAGCGTCTCGAGATAACTTCTGTTATGATTTGACGCTAAATAAAAATAAATTGAATTGAATTGAATTTCTTTAGTGTATAATCACCTGGAAATACGTATCATTGTGTTTTCATACCTTAGAATAAGCCGTTTATATCTACGGAGCTGGCTGTCATGTTTCTACAGTAGCCCAGACAGACAAACACTGGCTGTAGATGGGGCCTTTCGCGTTTTATCGTCGGCCACCTAGTTCTCCTACAGGCTTGGCACATAGGAACAATTTCAGCTAGGTGGCGCCAGATCATACACACTGCAAGTCCCAGCCTGATTACTAAACACATTGGGGTTTTTTTTTGTATAAATATCATGATATAAATGTTATTTTCTGTGTAGTTTGTATCACATATATTCATATCCTTTATATTAGACACTTATTTTTGTACTACAAACGTATTCTATATCGTTTAACACCTTTATTTTGCCTCGTCACCATTAAAGAAGTCTGTGTCTGCCTCAGGTAATGCTGTGGCATACTGTTGTCTAACTGTCAATGTTTCCTTCCCCCTAGTGGATAATATGGACATCAGCAGCACAGCCAACCTGTATAAGAGTTTGGCCCAAGCTGCACCCGAGATCAAGCAATGTGTGGACGCCTGCAACTTTATTGCTGAGAGTACAAGACAACAAAATAACATTGGATCTGTGAGTGTTACTTTAAACTTTATCTGCCTAGCCAACATGTAGGCGATCTCAATTATGTTTTTCATTGATTGCATGTTTTAACATCTATATTTTTTAGACTAACTATTATCTTATTATCTATTTAATCTGTATTCACTTTATTTCCAAATACAGGAAATTGAAAGCTGGGTACTGATTGGGAAGATGATTGACAAGGTGTGTTTCTGGGCCGCCATTCTCCTCTTTATCATTGGCACAGTGGGGATCTTCTTAACAGGACACTTCAACCGGGCGCCTGAATTTCCATTTCCTGGGCAGACCAAAAAATATGTTCCGAGTTAAGAAAAAAACAAAACCTTTTGCACTGATGAAACCTTTCCAAGGGTCGCTGTGCCTCATGCTGTCTGTAAGGCAGAACAATCTTGAACATTGAGTCCCAGGCTCATATTCAGGGTTGAGTTAACAGGGCTTTAATAACACAGATTTAACAGCAAATCTGTCTGTGTTCATGTTCGCAGCTCAGACTTTGTGAACACTTGTCAGGCAGCTGAGGGTTTTCATTCAAACTTACAACTTAGTTCTTCATCTTAGTGTAAGTTCTTTTGATGTATAGGCTACATTAAATGGGTGGATAAGGTCTAGTTTTTAAATAAGTGATGTTTTAAATCATAATCATCATTATT
>CAKALG010016466.1:0-14270 GCA_916700815.1 Helicolenus hilgendorfi
AATAATATAAATAAAATAAAAGCAATAAATAAAAAAAACTACTCAGAGGTTACTGTCACTAGCAAACTGTTACTATCACAATTTAGCAGAGACCACTCAATCGGAAGGTCAGTGGTTCGATCGCCGGCTGCCCCGGTCACATGTCGATGTGTCCTTGAGCAAGACACTTAACCCCAAATTGCTCCCGAAGGCATAGCCATCGGTGTGTGAATGAGTATTGAGATTAGATCCTGATGGGCAAAGTTGGCACCTTGCATGGCAGCCTCTGCCATCAGTGTATGGATGTGTGTGTGAATGAGTGAATGCTGACATGTAGTGTAAAGCGCTTTGAGTGGTCGGAAGACTAGAAAAGCCTTTTACCATTTACTCTGTGAAGAGGACCCGCTTCCTATGTAGATATGAAGGGCTCATTCTAAGCTAAATTATATTCCATTTCTGCTAATAAATCCCCTAAATCCTTCACACTGGACCTTTAAAAAAAAAAAAGCAATCATGATTGCATAAGACACATGTCAAAAGTACATTTGAAATTCAGCTGCCCTTATTGTAATGTATCAATAAACTCATCATCTGGGTTTTACATCATTGCCTCTTCACCAGCTATGCCTCCTGATTCAAATGGTATTCATGTGATATTTAGATGGTATATATATGCAGTCAGAGTGACCTTGTGTGGCTCAGTTTTGTGGTTTACATGGAGCTAGCTCACTGAGGGAGTTACAGCAAAAACCCCATAGAGGCACTTCCAGATGAGTGATAATACAGATAGACGCAGTCTATAAGATCCCATTCATACATGCTGAGCTCCTATAATGATGTACACTCCTACTGGGAAACTGGTGCTGACTGGATTTTGTTGGTTAGAGAAGGCCAGCTAAGAAGATCCATACATGCGCCTCTCTGTGACCTTGTTTTTGCCTATTGGAAATGTTTTTGTCATTCAAAACTCACTGTTGTGTCTAGTTGTGGCTTCCTGGCGCCACATGTATAATAAAATACATTCAAAATACAACAACGGAGGCTCCCCACAGTGTTTTTTTAAAATGATTCATCATACACCAAATGACTGCCACTCTTGACACAGATGTGAGCTTGTTAACTTAAAGGTGCAGTGTGCAGGATTTGGTGGCATCTAGCAGTGGGGTTGCAGATTGCAACCAACTGAAACTTCTCTCATGTGCCAAGCGTGTAGGAGACTTACGATGGCTGACGCGAAAAAGTAAAAATGCAAATGGCCCTATCGAGAGCCAGTGTTTGGTTTGTCCCTTCTGGGCTACTGTAGAAACATGGCGGCAGGTGCCATCAAGAGGACCGGCTCCGTATGTAGATATAAACGGCTCATTGTAAGGTAACGACAACACAACGATTCTTAATTTCAGGTGATTATACATTAAAGAAAACATACTTATTGATAGTTTTAGTCCTTGTGTTGCAGTGTGCAGAAATGTATAAAAGTACATTTAAAAATGTATGAACTTGATTATTTGGTCATATTTAAAACTAGTATCAGCAATATTTCATTGTTATCAGTAATCTATTCCCTCTGTAAACAGACTACATATGTTGCTTTAATATTGAATCACTTTGACAGTAAAAGGTTGCTCACATCAACGAGTCTTTTGGACATGCTGTTTTCTAATATAGTGGTCTTTGTATCTATATGTCCTGCTGTCATCCTGCGTTTTCCTGATGCTCCTCTTTCATTCAACAAACGCCGCCGCCATTCGATCGCAGGCCAACCGCTTGCTTTGGCCTCTGAACCCCCTGGCCTTGCTGTTTGCTCCCACGAGGCCTGTAATGAAACACAGAGGGTAGGGAAGGAAGGGGGAAGGAAATGTCAGAGCACTGATGGGGAATTGTGATGTAACCACAGAGAAAGGTCAGAAGGAGGAAGGAATCCAATATTATTAAATACGTACAGCGAGACTCAGGAGTGACGGCTGTCAACCAAAGTAAAACTAAGGCGAGAATCACACA
Organism: Helicolenus hilgendorfi; assembly: GCA_916700815.1. Classification (NCBI taxonomy): domain Eukaryota; kingdom Metazoa; phylum Chordata; class Actinopteri; order Perciformes; family Sebastidae; genus Helicolenus; species Helicolenus hilgendorfi. Next base: position 1,978 of record CAKALG010016466.1, read on the forward strand.
GATATTCAAGCCAAAGGTTATGTGATTATATTTGGCTGGCACTGCTGAATGTCCACATTTCAACACAAGAAAACCACACACACTGTGCATACCATAAACATTTGGGCTCATTTGGAGAAAGCCACAGCTTGCAATTAAATGTATATTTACAGATATTAGTTTCATTTGTATAACTGTGTCTGACAATAAAGTCAAGTGTGAGACAACAAGGGAATGTGTTTTATATCTGAAAAGCAATTTATGTAGAATAAATGTGCCAATATTTAAAAAATTGTAAGATTTTGGGTTGCTTGTGTCAGATTAAAGGAAGAGTATGACATTTTGGGAAATACAGTTATTTACTTTCTTTCAGAGAGTTAGATGAGAGGAATGTCTGTAAATATAAAGGTGCACTCAGCATGTGGTTAGTTTAGCATAAAGAATGGATACAGGGAGAAACAGCTCGCCTGACTCTGTTCAAAGGTAACAAAATCCACCTAACAGCACCTCTAAAGCTCACTAAATAACATCTTTTATCTGGTTTGTTTAACCTCCACCTCCTTGGAGTCTCAGCTAGACGGCAAAAGGATGAAACAAATAAATTCTGTATTAATTATTGAGCTTTAGAGGTACTGGGAGGCAGGTTTTGTTACCTTTGGCTAACCACCTGCTGGCTTTAGCTTCATATTTAGCATATATTTAGAGAGTGGTATCAATCTTCTCATCTAACTCTCTGCAAGATAGAGAATAAATGTGTTTCCCAAAGTGTCAAACTGTTCCTTTGAATAACCTAATTTAATGTTTGTCAAGTAGCCACATTTCCTTCATTTTATATCCAACACATTTTAATTAGAGAAATAATTACATACAAAAATGTACTTTCTCTCAAAATGAAACCAAATCAAGCTGCCTGACATTTTAACCAATGTCAATGCAGGTTTAAATTAGGAGTGTTTGTCATGTCATTCCTCTCATTTTCAATACCTCCGTGCAAAAATATGCATGTATACATTAAATATTTACTCCACAGTCTTTCTGGAGGAGTTACAGTTCATATAGCTAAATTCAAACAAGACTTGCTGCTAAAAACCTGTAGTGGCTCACGACCTCTGGATCAGCGTCCCTTGAATGTGTGGAAGTCTCTAATTACCACCAGAGGTGAAGCAGCCTTCCCTGTTTGATGGGATGATTTGTCTTTGCCGGTATACACCCTAAATTATCCATAGACAAATTTTTTTATTCATGAGAAAAGTCCATTTGGTTCAAATGCTACCTCTATATTTTCACGTCACTGTCTACTCCCCTGAAGCGGTTTCCACGTGTTATTTATTCATGTGTTGAGCGATCTGTGACACCTGGGGACGAGTCCAAGGACAATGTCTCATTAAATAGTCATGGAACAAATGCAGCTCCTCAAGGATGCCCGCTGTTTTAGGACAAAAGTCTAACAATACAATCTGTTGATCTATGATGGAGAAGGAAGAGGTGTGAAATGGTTTATTTGAGTATACATGTGTTGGTAGTTATATATTGACTTAAATATGCGTGTAGAGGCTATTATTAGTAGAGGCTGGTTTGGGTTTTTACTGGCAAGTGCACATAATGCAAAGGTCATTTTAAGATTCCAATATCACACATGCACGTATGCAAACACACACACCTTAGAGAGCTCGTCGCTCAGCACCACCTGCAGCCTCGCCTCTCCAAGAACAGAGCTGTGGTGGGATGTGACAAGTTGACAGGCAAGTCTAGATAACTCAGAGGGGGGGTGATGCAGGCACCACTTAGACACACACAACAGAAATACACACAAACGCACACAAATGTCCTTGAATAAAGGATAAAGACAACTGACAAGGTGCCTGGTTACAGACCAACAGAATGTCCTTTCTGGTGACAGTTAATGGAAACAAGCTCCCCCGACCTCCCTAACAGCTTTCTCCTCCGTTGACACTTTAACATTTTTTTTACTGTAGCTCTCGGGCTCGACAAACCCCCCCACCCCCTAAAAACTTCCTAAGCAAACACTGACGTCTGAGAATATTGCAAATTGTGAAGTCAGAGGTTGATTAAGTGATCCGTGGCTGGAGGCTGATGTAGCTGCTCTGGTATGGAAGGAGAGTGACTGCAGAAATTTGAAGGGATTCATCTGGACATGCTGAGAATAAGAGAGGAAGCTGATTCAAGTGGCCACATGGCAGGACTCATAAGCAGAAGGTTAACTGAAGGACTAATGTGAGTTTAGTTAAAACTAAATACAAAGGAAAGGATGACTCCAGCTTGTTTTAGAGACACGACATGATGTCACAAAGGGACAAAATGCTGTTCACTTTTATAAAACATTTCTTTTAAAGGTGCCGTTTGTAGGATCTGACGACATCTAGCTGTGAGGTCACAGATTGCAACCAACTGAAGCTTCTCCCGTGTGCCAAGCGTGTAGAAGAACTACAGTGGCCAGTTGTTGTAAGAGTAGCGTAGGTCATTTGGAGCAGAGGTGGGAAGTGAGTGGTGAAGCAAGAGAGAGAGAGAGCGGCGGTAGAGAGTAACGTTATCGACTACGGCCAAAGCAGGAAAAGTTGGTTTGTCCATTCTGGGCTACTGTGGAAACATGGCGGCCGGCTCTGTGAAGAGGACCCCCTCCCTAAAATGGCTCATTCTAGGTAACAAAAAATAGAACGATTCTTATTTTCATGTGATTATACACTAAAGAAAACACACTTATTAATATTATATTCCATTTCTGCCAATAGATCCCCCAAAATGTTACACACTGGTCCTTTCAGAGAGTAAAAATGGACATGACTATGCAGAGGTTACTTCTGAAAACACATCACATGCAATTTTAAGTTTCCTCCAGGGAAAATAGAGTCGGAGCTATAATGAAAAAACTAAATCAATACGTCGAGCGGTGACAAATTAATGAAATGAATCAGTGTCATCGCCTTAGTCTGTTTGCCTTCATTAAGTAAAGTGAGCCCTTAAAACAACAACAGTACAAAATCATATAATTTAACACCATTAAAATGACTTATACTATAAAGTGTAGTGTATTCAGTAGGGAGTATGCAGTATCATTATATCTGTGCTTTATGTCAACAACAACAAACTGAACCTTTCATATGCAGATAATGCTAATAGTTGTAATGGAATGAAACCATAAACATGAAGGTTAATGCTGACCTGCAGCAAAAAAAACAAAACAAAACAAAAAACACTGCTGTCTGATTAGTTGTGTCAGACGTCTCAGGCTGAAGCGTTATCTCTGATGATGGACTTCACTGTGGCTGAGGACCTTGTCTCAGCTGGTTAACTGTCTCTCTGTGACAGAGATCTTCACAGTGCGGCAGTTAGTGTCGCTGTGATGATGGTGGAAGTTTAAGAAGTAGGACGATTTTGTACAGGAAAGATCTACATGACCTAAATACATGTACAAGGTTATTGTCACCACTGTGGCAACACCAGTGGGCAACTCTGGGGTCTGAAAAGTGAAGCCAATGCCAAAGTGCCTTAAACTTGCATTCTTTCTAACAGCCAGCAGGGGGCGACTCCTCTGGTTGTAAAAAGAAGTCTGATTGTATAGAAGACTATGACAAATTGACCCTACTTCTCTCTTGATTTATTACCTCAGTAAACATGGTAAACATGAGTTTATGGTCTCAATCAATTATGGTCCCATTTAGAGTCAAATAGACCATAAAGCAGTGCATGCTTTAGGGCGGGGCTACCTTGTGATTGACAGGTGGATACCACGACGTTGTCCAGTCTGGGAGTTGTCCGTGTTTTCGTCGTATAACTTTAACCCTTTCACGGTGTGTTTTCAGTTCATGAAAGTTAATTATAAGCTTTTGGTTGCTTAAAAATGTCTTATTCAGCATTCGATTGTATTTAGCTCCACCCTCTCGTGTCAGTTCTGGTTGCAAAAAACCAAGATGGTGACGGCCAAAATGACGAAATCAAGGCTTCAAAACGTCAGTCCACAAACCAATGGGTGACGTCACGGTGACTACATCCACTTCTTATATACAGTCTATGGGCAACACAGACCAACAGCCTGCCCACTCACCCTCTTCTCTCAGTGAGTGTTCACATCTGAAACCTGTTTCTTTGGTTCAAACTGTAGCTCCAACTAAATCTGCTTTTATCACAGTGGGCTTAGGTTTCCACACAACACAGGGCAGGGTGTTTTTACTTACTGACATCATCTATTGTTTCTTTGAAGGGACAATCCCTGGACATATCTGAGCAAGCCAAACCAGCCGTTAGTGCGAGCTGCATCTCTCTGAACCAGATGGATTGCAGTAACGTGAGCCTCAGTTCAGCTCCCAGTGTTCTCTGGGGCTTTTCAAAGAACACAGCTCTTCAGTTTGTCACACAGCATCTCTCTGTGAGGCGATGCTGTGCTTTGTATCGCTAAAACTGTGAATGTTGACAATGTGCCGAGCTTTAACAAGATCACCTGCAAAGAGCTGCTGCCATCTGAGGATCTGAAGACTGAGGATGATATTTCAATTCTGCTCAGTGTTCATTCAGATGATTTTTTTTTTCAGACCGTTGCTATGGAGGGATAATGTGCAGATAGCGGGTCATAGTTGTGAAATAAACCTCGACAAGAAGATGCGGGTCTTGCATCGTGCTAGCTGCACATTATCCCTTACTTAACAAGCGTGTTGGTGACCTACAGTGGCCTTCAGGTAACGTAAAAAAGGTGAAAAGCTCTCTCTAGAGCCAGTGTTTGGTTTGTCCGTTCTGTGCTAATGTAGACACATAGCGGAGCAACATGGCGGACTCCATGAAGAAGCCTTGTGGTTGTTGGTCTCATCCACCCACCCTCCCACACGCCCTCTGTGTGTCTTTTTGCTCTTCAAACTACGTCACCACAGTCACTCCCGGCGCGCTCTCTCTGAGCGTTTACTGTTGCCGTGTATGGATTTACATTGTAGTTAATGGAAAGCCCGGTGCATCTCATACTGGTGCTAAAGGGTACCTTGTGTGGTGGTATCACACACCGACAGTCGTGACAAAGCCTCAGTATTTGACGCCCTGGGAATGACGGCAGGCTGGAATATTATATTCCATTTCTGCTGGTAGATCCCCCGAAATGTTACACACTGTTAATAAGCAATACAACAAATACTGCACTGACTCAGTGCTGTCAGTCAAAGTTTCACATCCATACTAAACCACATATTATTATAGCATCTTCAGTGCGTAGGACTTATGTAACAAGCAATTACAGGAGCGGACTGAGTTCAGATTGTATAGTACATTGAGACTGACAGGAGTGAGGGTCCTGAGGTTGTTTCTTATTTCAGTAGCAAAGAGTTTGAGTCGTCCCCCCCTCATCTAGACAGAGTGACCTGTGACCTTTTCACTCCCTATGTAGTGTAGAGAAGAGACAGGGTGGTTATCCTCAATAAAGTGTGCTGACAGACGATGAGCAGCGTTATTACAGCTGACAGCGCTGCGATGCTCAGCCGTGTGTTCTGACAGCAGACATCCTGTAACTGATTACAGAGGAGCCGGTACACACTGTGTTGTACTCTGGACTCAATCTGAACAGATAAAATGAATGGCCATGATGTTTCCACACTTCCTATAATCTAACCAATCACCTGAGCTATGTGCAGTGTCAAAGGACGACTCAGATGACAGTCAAACAATCAACAGTCAGAGTGAATGAAAAACGGTCACACAGAGCCTGCATCAGTGTCAGTCATCGCTGTCACCGGTGAATCTTGACAGCACCTTGTTGCTTCTGAGACTTCCGAGCCACAATCCTGATTGACAATGACACAACAGATCGAGCTGCTCATATACAGCAATTAGAGTTCATAGACACTAGTATTGACAGTGAGAAACATGAAGAGGAAATCTTCAGTTGGATTAAATCAAATGTATTGGTAATCATGTTGTTTGCTCAAGTGTCCAATTATTGAGAGATGACTTAAATCACCACTAATATCCACTAACTTATCTACAGGAACAGTCACTATTCAGAGGACGGCTTCATAAATGCATAAATTCTGCCCACTGCTAATAATGACTTTGGGTGTACACTTAAAGGGATAGTTTGGGTGTTTTGAAGTTGTGTTGTTTGAGGAACTTATCCATAGTCAGTGTATTGCCTAAAGTAGATGATGCTGGCAGCAAAACATATTTTAGCCACCTAAAAGAAAGGCTCACCTGAAAAAACTCAATATCATAATAATGTATGTAAATGTATGCTATATTTTGAATATTTTCTATGGTTTACCTTGCCGTGAGACGGCTATACAGTCTATGTTTCGAGGAACTGAAGCCGTTATCTATACTCTCGCCAAAGCAAACAGACTTCATTGAAAAACAGTTATTTTAAAGTCACACAATAGCACAAACTAACTAACCGATCGAGGCAGCGGTAGACCAGCAACTCCTGTGTTCTGTGAGGTTAACTTACTGTTTTCTTTAATGGAGTCTTTGGCTTCGGCTTCAGTTCCCTGTCGGAAAGGGCTCACGGCAAAGTTAAGCAGTGAAAATGTACACTTCAGTGTACACTTAAACTGTTGATTTTTTTAGGCGGGCCTTTCTTTTAGGTGGCTAAAATACGTTTTGGTGCCGGCCCCATCCAGAGCTGTGCATTGCTTTGCTACTGTGTGGTAACTCCTGTCTGTTTCTCCAAACTGGGGTGTACCGACCATCATGTACTCTAGGTAATACACTGACTATGGATAAGTATCTCATACAATCCCACTTCAAAACAGCCAAAACTATCCCTTTAAAGGATAATAGTATTTTACAGTATGCAAGTCACCCCCTAGGAAAGGAAACTACTTCCTGGTTAGCTTCTGTCCCGCTAAAGCTTATGGTCTTTAATGTATCTCTTGTGTTTCTTACATTGTTATATATTTGAGCATCTTGTCATTTTAATCCAGATAAAGGAATGAATATTTTGTTGGCATGCAATAACTAAAATAAATGTTGTATCCCTCAAATATTCTGTGGCACAATAACAACAGGGTTGTAATAAATGCAACATCTAACATTCACAGCAAACCCACAACAATTGGCAGCTGATACAGTACCGCCAGACTGCCAGGAATTTGTAAATAATTTTGTCTTCTGGTCTGATTATCAAGCAGTTTTATTCCAAAACTCTTCAAACTGAATTAAATTAACTTTCAACTATTAGGAAATTATTTCTGCCTTACATCTTGTCATCTGTATTTCATATTCATCATTGAAATATGAAAAGCTGCAGACCTTAAAGACACAAAACTCAGAGGATCTCTTATGTGACAACACAGTATTCAACCTGGTCTCCAGTTGATTTTAGAATAATTTCTTGCTTTGACATTAGTTGTTTGTTTTATTTACAGGGTGAGTTGTCTCAAAAAGAACATGATTAAAATATTCCAAAAGAAAATTAATTTGCTTCAGCTTGACTGAATGTCAGCAAATAAAAGCAGATTATTTTCCTTTCATTTGCTCTACAAATAAACATGCGAGTGATTTCAAGTCACCACATAGAAAGCTTATAAAGCCACAACATTATCTCTTTGTCAATATGGCCAGCTCTGGTCTAAGCCTTCCTTTCTTTGAAATGTGTGTCATACAGCGCTTAATATCCACTGTATGCATGAAATATGTCGACCCCATCACCGATGACAAACATGACATCCATTTTCTATCTCGGATTAAGGTTATGAATCTTTTTCATAGACACACACACACACACACACACACACACACACACACACACACACACACACACACACACACACACACACACACACACACACACACACACACAGTCAGATGAAAGGATAACATGGTGCTGTGAAATCAGTCCTGTATTCAGAAGATGTGCTATACTTATATATTATATCTTCCCAACAACCTGCAGAGCTTTGGAGCTTCAGGAAGAAACCAGCTGAGCCACGCAGGTAGCCCACTACTTCAGAAGTCAAGGCGAAATGTCACAGCTGAGATGCTCTTTCTTCACTTTTACTACTAAGGCTCAAAGCTGATGCTTGCTTAGAAAAAAAAACAGATTTTTCAGCTCGACAGCATAGCCTCAAAACTGAAATTTGTATGTAGACAACAATTGTTTCCCTTAGGGTATTATCCAGGTCAGGTCTGGCAGAATGCTGAATTAGAAACAGTATCATCTGTGCTTTCTTGATCCGCCACCATGATATGAGATCAATGCTCAGTGATCTTATCCTTGTGTTCCTCTCAAAGGCTTCGACATGTGGGAAAGGAAGCAAAATGTGAAGGGGCATCCATCCAGAAGTTGTGACATTTTCAATAAGGAAAGCCTGTAGTGGCTGAGAAGAGACTGAATAATTTCCAACATCATCTCGGCACATCTATAGTTTAGATTACTTCCAAGGGACGCTGTTCAAATAAGTCATGTCTGTCAAATCTCCCACTTGAGGAAGCATAAAGAGGTCACTTTATAATAAGGTAAGGGGGAATGTAGAAGCTTTTTAATCCAATTTCCACTCTGTTTTATACACATAGCAATATAAATATCTTCAAAGTATACTGTATGTTCAGTAGCCAACTATAATAAATTCAACAATTAATACAACTTTTGCAAATGCTAGTATCTGAAAAAGCATCATAATCAGCACTTGTGCAATTCCATTATTGCAATCTCATTGAAGTCAATCCCTCTTCAAACAGCATGCAGAACACTAAATGTTGAGCTATGATGACACCCAGTGGACATAGAAGGTAACATCAGCTGCAGGAAGTCTAGTCTTGAGTTCTAATCAGATTATTTAGGAAAATGTGTTTTTTCTTTTCTTTTCAGGCATCTATCTATTTGTGTCTGTGACCTCATTCTCAACCGATGGAGACAGTTTGGTCAGTTGTTTATTTTCTGAGCAGCAGGATGTGACAGAGCTGGATTACTCAACTCTTCCCTCAACATCTGGGTGCAAGATGCCTGACCAGATGAGCCGTGTCTTCACTCTTGTCACCTATTCATCCTTTTTTCCCCTGTCCACATGCATTCCTTTCTACTTTCCTCTACGATACCCGTCCAGTGGTGTACGCAGAAATTCAATTTCGGAGGGGCCAGTACAAAAGTGTGTGGGCCGCTTGCATGCATTCTGCATAACAAAGGCAATAACAGAAAAACACTGTCTATACAACATGCTCAACCATCAGAGCAGTCTATAAAAGATGTACACAACAGTATAGACAAAAAAAACATGTCCCAGTATGGACAAAAAACATGTTCCTTGTGCAATCATTACAGTCATTGTTGCCTCAGTACCACGCTCAACTCATGTATAACAGCAAATGCCAAGCACCTGTTTACACAAATCAGATTTCAAAGGAAACTAAAGAATGAAAACACCCAGCCGAGCACTGTTTGCATCAAGAAATAACTAAACACTCCTAAATTGATCTTAAATCAACCACCCCACACAATAAAATCTGGCTGAAACTTAACTTTATGTACGAAAAAAATGGCAAATCATTTTAAATAATGTAGCCTATTAACAGTAGGCATATAAGGCTAATACAGAACACACTGAAGCAGTGAAAAATTAGTGAAATAGCAGGCCTACCTTTGTTGTTTTCATGGCCTGGGTTTAGCGTTGAACACAGAGATGATCTCATCATAGTCCAAAGAATCACAGAGTTCCTTAAAGGACAAGAGGGTCAGGTCATCAGGTCATATGAACTGAAAGCATCTGTATTTTCCCTATGTCTACGTATAGGGGGATGTCCTGCTCGTCACAAAACTGTCTCGTTGGCCCTTAGTTTTCTGCCCATATACACACAAGAATTGGATAAATTACATAAAATCTAAGGATAATTGAAATTGCTTAACGTGCTGGGCTACTCAGTGGGTTAGGAAGTGACGCCAAGGGGTCGAGACCAAGCGTCAGTAGGCTATGTGACGAGTTGGAATAAGAACCGGTTGTTAGTTCAGTAAAGCACATAAGGAAACGTAGCCTACCATGAGAGCATACTTTTACAAAACCTTAGTTTTGGATTAGTTTTACATTTTGGGGAATACAACTCACTTACTTGCTGAGAGTTAGAAGAGAAGATCATCACCACTCTTCATGATTGTGAGTGGTGTTGATCTTCTCATCAAACTCTCGGCTAGAGAGCAAGTCAGCCTATTTCCCAAAAAGCTTTTAATGTGAAAAAAAACAAACAAACCTCAAAGCACATGCATTTTTGGATTCACGTGTTGCTTGTTAAATATCAGATTCAAGATTCAATAGGCTAATTTGATTGCCATATCTACCGCAATTGATTAGGAATTAGTTTTGGTGCGCTCACACAACAAAACATATAATCACATAGCACACACAACAACTGCCACACCACTTACCATACAATACAATACCTCATTAGTGTAGCATTTGTACACATTCTCCACTAACTTTACTCTTAATTCAGATTCATATCTGAAACTTTCAAATATGAACACATGAAAACAGGCCACATGCTTTCATAAAAGTTATATCTGCAGCAAATTGTTTACTTCTCCAGCAATGTTTTCTTGTATTAAACTCTGAACACTAACAGGTGTGCAGATAGCAGACTTTGTAGAGCATCATAAACAGTGCACGGTAGGACATTCGTGCTCCAGGATCTGTTTGAGCTTGTTGTTCTCTCGGACTTTTATCCCTCCTCCTGGATCTCAGTCCAGACATTTCCTGTCCCCCAGGGATTCAGGGCAGCATCTCATCTGTAAGTGTATTACAATAACGTCGTGCACTGAATCCAGCGGGCTTTGGTTAACGGTGAGTCTGGAGTCTTAAGGTTGTGACCTGGCCCCCCCTCCTTTCTCTTCATTCCAGTCCGCATTTCATTATGACAGGAATCTTAAATCATGTGAAGGCTTTGGGGGATCTGGACATGATCAGAGGAAATGGTTTGTATTTCAAAAAGAAATATTCTGACTGAGGATGTCTTCAGGTCTGGAAGATACATTACCTTTAGTACTTCAGATTTTAAACTAGTTTTCTTGTCATATTATGGTTTATTTTACATGTCTGTATTTTCTAAATAATGTCCAAATAGTTTCCTCCAAAGTTTTCTGTAACTGTTTACTAATTACAGGGGAAATAAATACAGATACAAACGTGAAATGTGTCTACAGCCAAACATACAATTCAACATATATAAAGAATAACATTTTCAATTATAAATCAATAATTAATTGATATTTTCTTGGATTTAAATGGAGCAGGTATTTTAAGGAAATTCCTTTTTTCCCTATAACCAATGCAATACTACATAATTCTTTCCAGAAAACCGAGAAATGTATTGTGAAATTATTAGGAAATTAGGGCGTAGGCCTGCACAATTAATCAATCGCAATATGGCCGACTGCAATTTTCAAATCATAGGAGGCGCAATAATTATTAGAGGCGAAATGTGTGTCAAAATACCATTTTAAATATTAAATATTGTCATGCTGCAGATGTCCCGGCCTACACATCATATTCTGCAGACTTAAGAAAACATATTTGTTTGGTACAGATCCCCCCAGAAATCACACCATAATCATTTTGATACGTTTTTCAATGAAAATGAGAATAATGATGTAAAAATGATCATTCCCTCTAATATCGCAAATCATATCACAGTTGTAATATCAGTAAAAATAATTGCATTTTGCAATTTTTTTCAAAACCGTTCAGCCCTATTAGGGACCCATAAAGCATTACCCATGTTATTTATCAATTCTGCCTTTTTCTTTTAACAATGTGATTTTGTCATCTTTCAGCAACAAGAAACTTTCAAGTTCAGTTTGTAATTCATGTAATATAAAGGTGGAACATTTTCAAAAGTTTCCAAACATCATGATGACAAAAATGCAGTGTCCATGCCAAATTAATTGAAAATGAAAAGGGAAAAGACTGAAAATGTGTCCTTTGTTTGCACAAAATTGCAAATAATGCCTGTACTGAATTAGCAGTGGTTATATCTATAACAATCACTGCCACCTCAGCTCAGAGTCTTTGTCTTATTTTAGACTACTGCTATAGAATACTTCTGGTTAAACTCTCCACTAATGATGTTTGAATGTTTGAATCATTGTTTCACCATGTTGAACCACACAACGTAAAGTGTGCTTTATCAGTCAAGCCAGAGGCCGAAAGAATGTGTACAGGTCCTGGTCCATTTCACGCACATGTTACACACATATGTTTACAGTACTACCTCCAAGAGGCCCGGGCCCCCTGCTTGGGGAGAGAAAAGGAGAGTTTAGGCAGAGATAGCGAGTGAATAAGAGCAGTCTGATCAGAAGCCAGTATTGGCACCGCTCCGCTGCCGGACCTCAAGCGTGCGGG